>VZSR01001299.1:338800-410419 GCA_013398615.1 Brachypodius melanocephalos | reverse complement strand
GATCCCCATGGGCTGCAGGGGCACAGCTGCTTCACCATGGTCCTCACCACAGCCTGCAGAAGGATCTTGGCTCCGCCACCTTGGGCACCTCCTGCCCCTCCTTCTCCAATGATCTTGGTGTATGCACAGTTCTTCTCCTCATATGTTCTCCTTCCCCTCATCTCTAGTCACAATTAAAATTCTTCCACAAGTTTTCTTTTCATTTCTTCTTAAATCTGCTATCACAGAGGTGTTACCAACCTCTTTCATTGGCCTGGCCTTGGCCAGCAGCCTGTCTGTCCATCCTCAGACCCATCAGGGATTGACTCTGCTGGATATGGTAGAAGTTTCCAGCAGCTTCTCACAGAAGCCACCTCTTTGGCCCTCCACTACCAAAAACCAGGCCATGCAAAACCAATACACTTCTAAATTTCTTACTCCCGTGGTTTTCTGTGAAAGTTTTGCAAAGCTTAAAAGCCAATTATGTACTTTTTCTGCCCTGTTAAAAGGTTAAGGAATCTTACCACTTTCCTGAAACAAGCATGAGGTTCTAGCCTTCACTATTCTGGAAGATTCTTCAGCTAAAATTTCCACCCATTCATATGTTCAGAGATCATTCAGTAAATGACTTGGAATGAAGAAAACCTGTGACAGATACCTTAATATTTGAGTTTTCTTGTGCGTAAAGAACTGGACTCTTGACATTCCTCCTTATATTCCAATATATTTATAGTTGTGCATTTAAAAAGGTTTGGCATTTGGAATATATTTTTCTCTTTCTGAGAATATGGGGTATCCCAAATACCTGCCAAACATTCTGCCCAAAACAGTTATTTCTTTTAGGGTGTTAGTACCTGGAAGCCTACCACAAGTCAGATCTCTGATGTGTCAATGAAAAACAAACCAAAAATATCTCATCCAATATACAACCAAATAACATTTGCCTCCAAAAGTCACTTTTGTTGTATTCCTAATACTCTGGAACAGCTATAGCAACAAAAAACCCTCAGCTTTTACTGGGCTTTATAATGGAGTTCATCAGCTTAAACAGCTGCATTAATAAACAGTTTGGAAACAGCATTCTCTCACGTTATGCCATCTTTTATTAAAAAATCAGCACACAACATTCTCAAGTGTCCCTGAACAGAGTGTTCTCAATATTTATCACATGTTTGTAAAGTCAGTACAATTACAATTTTCATGTGTATACTGTTAGTATACTAGATCATTAACTGCTTTTAGGATTGTTCCAAGTCCTTTCCTACAGCTGCTGACTCTTGTCACATTCCAGCAAAAAAGCATTTTGCTCAGAATCTTCATCTTGACTGAATCCACAAGTATTCACAGTTAATGTAAGGGCAATGTTTCTGCCAGTATAAGTACTAGGCTTAATAGTGCAGAGTACAAGTGTCACAACACATCTACACAACTCAAGGTCAGAATTTGCTCTGTAGCTTAAGTTTATGTTTACCTTTTATTACAAATCTGTTTACTCAAAAAGTCCCATAATGCACAACTCTTTCATTTCATAAGATGGTGCATTCATTCATTCATCAAACACATTTCAATTAGACTATTGGGTAGATAGCACTAAAAATTAATAGCCTCTTACGCTATGTAGTATTTTTTTTAATATTTCAATTATAAACATGATCTGTTGAAATGTAGACAGTGAGTCATATAGGAGAGAACAGTTAATTACTTATTCTACAAGGTTAAAGAAAATTAGCACAAAAATTCTCAGCTGTTTGAGAATTCACTTTGGATTTTTTATGCAGAGAATGCATAAGTATTGTTCAGAGTGCACATTTTGTCCAGTGTTAGGACTGAGTTTTACTAAAGGCTGTCTCCTTCAAAAATTATTTTGTAACAGTACTGAGAACAAATATGAAAAATAGCAGTAGGTTCATTTTTTAAAAAAAGTTTTCACTCTATATGTTTGATCATAAATCAAGTCTTGTAAAACAATTTGGGATTTTTTTTCCTTCTATTCAGCTCTTGTGATAAATTCAAACTTTTAGGGTTTGTAATCCTCTAGCTAGCAGCTGATCGTTGTCTTTTTTAATTCATGGCCTTTCAAGTAGTATGTTAACACCCTTTGAAGGTAATACCTGCATCTCCCATTCACAGTGAAACCTCTGAGATCAGAATGTTTTCTCTCCAAATCACTGTACATATCTGGGAAAGTATGGACTGTAAGTAGGAATAAAAACTAGGCAGAAGAGTGAATTTTACCATGTTTTTTTTCTTTGAAGATACTAACATAAATCCCCTGAAAGATGAGGCATAAAACTCAGTTAATACTCTATTGTAAATTAAAAGTTTGCTCTGCATGGCAACACGAGTTTCAGGTTTTTCTTCTCACATCATCATTTCTCTTTTATGTTTGAGGAGAAGACGAATGAAATCTTTGGCATCCCCAAGCTAAGTTTTCTAAAACATATGAAAAACTTGAAATGTTTTTTTAAACCCTTAAATTATTTTTAGTTATGACTTTTAGATATGTGTATCTTAAAAAATGTGTGTGTAAACAAATAGTTTTGGTATTTTTGTCATGAAATATAGAATGTTTTGGTACATTTGGACAGTCTAGGTCACTACTTTCAGTAAACCATATATCACAAAATATAAGGTAATGGTAACTGTAAAAACATCATCACTCAAAACTACATGAATGGTAGAGCAATGAAAGTTAAAGATTGAAGGTAAAAAAAAAAACCAAAAAACCTCAAATGTCTTGCATTTACCAGTGTTTGTGTAGTTCCATAGTTCTGATTTTTTATTTTGCCAGCTCATAAAGATCAAGAGAGCACAAAGAGTCAACACGTGTACTGACAGGCAGATCAACCCTTTCTCATTGCTTTTCCTTTTTAAACATTGAAGCAAACTGAGGACAAAGGCTGGAAATTTTTACCTTTAAAAGAGGAAATAAATTATTAAACTTCTACAGAAAAGGTCAATGTATGACTTGCAGAAATTGCCAGATTGACAACATTGAAAATCCAAATCTTTAGCCATGGAATAAATGTTGTTCAGCAGGAATTATGGATACTAGTTCTGACTTTTCTGCCACTTTTAACTGGCATAATATCACTAATTTCTTCAGAAAAAAACTGCTTCATCCAAGGTAAAAAAAAGGGGTTCATATTTTCTATCCTTTTAGTATGCAAGCAATCTGATACACCAACAGTCTGGGTACTGAATAAGCAAAGACACATAAAATCACAGTTATTTTTGTGACTTGTATTCATTTTGACTTTTCAATGCACCAAGAAATAATTTTTAAAAAGCAATATGTTTTAACGTCTTCAGCCCATCCATAGAAGATCAGAACCAACTTTTTTAAATTGAGTGTTTGAGGCTGGGAAGGGGAAGCAGGCAAACAAGAAAAAGGATGAAGGATAAGTAGAACGTAATGGACAGAATCTTAGATGTGATACAATCTTTCTCAACAGGAAAAAGTAATTATACAAAGTGCAAGATTGACGTACACTATTACATGTCTTCTGACATAATTTGTGCCTATTCTCAAATATGGGCATTATACCCAAGACTGACTGACTTTATGAGGGTTTTTCGAACCAAATTAAAATTCAGATCCTTTTTCATTATTTACTTCAAGGTAATATTCTGCCTTGAGCTCATCCTGCCTCCAGGGAAGTCCGTGAATGTGAAATTTAATATTACATGAAAAAAGCTGTGTACTTTTTTGTGTAGACAGGTTACACCTGGTGACGGTTGATCATTGTGTCCTCCCCTCTGTGAATTTCTAGACAGAAATAGCAACACTTGCTGAGGATGAGTTTGAGCATAAGACTCTCCAATGCCTTCTAACTCACATGGTCGAGCTGTTTACTATTACAGACAATCGTATCATAGAATTCCTGTTATAAACTTAGATTCTACTTCAATGAGGTTGATTCCATTACTTCTATCAGAAGTTCATTCCTCATTCCTCTGATAGTTCCTTTATTTTCTGACTTAAATTTTATGTTTTTGTGGCAGCAATGTCCTTTAGATTAATTAGTTCTCCTCCCTCCCTGCTGTTTATTCCCCTCTGATGCATTTAGAGAGCGATTGGCCCTTCTCAGACTCCAATCTGTGAATTTAAGCCAAGATATTTTTATCTGTTATTGTAAAATGTGACCTCTAGTCCACCGATCACCCTGAACAGAAATTCATTTTAGTTCTTCAGTACAGACACTGCTTTCTGTATTTTAATATTTTATCCCATTTCAATTACTTCAATTCTTTCTATTTCCTTCTTCAACATATCCCAGCACACCTCTGATTTGGTGACGATTACAAACTTTGTGTGTTCAACACTATTTATAAGAATTAATGACTTCAGTACAAAAAGAAAACTAGTGAAAGTATTAAGTAATGGTTCAATGATTGAGCCTTGAGAAATTTCAGTCATAACTTTCTTCAGTTTTTTTTTTTTTTATAATGATAACTTGGTGGCATTCTCTTTTTTTGAAAAGAATGTTTCAGGTTTACTTTCCAATCTTAGTACTAATCCCTTTTGTTGGCTGGTACCCCAGCACTGGATTTACCTTTTTATAAGAAGATAAAACTTACTGTTTCCCTCATCTAACAGTAACAGCTCTTTTGTAAATGAACAACACCTAGCACGATTAGTACCACCTACCTACAACAAACTCATTTAAGATTTGCTTCCCTTTCCACAAAACTTCACATCTTTCATTATTTTTTCACTTAAATAATTTATAGGCTTGCTTGAAAGTGAGGTTGGGTGAATTCTTTATTTGTCCAAACTATTTCTTCGTTCCATTAATTATGCCTATGTATGTATGTTATCTTCCAGTAAGATTCACTTGAGTCATTATGTTGTCTGCTCTTCCCGTGTTCTGGGATATCCAGAAGCAGAACTTCAGTATAAAAATGTTTGGGGGACATAAGCTTAAAGTCCATCTCTGTTTAGCAAAAATAGGGAACTGTACGCCTTTTTTAGCTGATTTGTGCATAGGCCTAAATCCAAAAATATCCTTAAACTGAAAAAAATTTCTATCCAGATATAGTATTGCAACATCTCATCCACAATGTAGACACCACAATTTGAGAACTTACCTGCGATTTAATGCATGATATATTTGGCCATTACGTAGCTTCTTTCCTATTATTTTTCAAGATGAATAAGAACACATGTATCTTAAGTGCACCAGTAAAAACATTACTAAGCCACTGCATCAGGCAAATGTAGATAAACTTACAGCTTTAGCCTTCAGCTACCTTGTACCCAGGAAAAAACAGAAACAGTTATGAAATCTTGTTTGCTATGCAGTCTCTTAACTCTTACTAAATAAACCTCATTTGTCCAATTGAGATCAGAAACAGAATATATAAAGCTGAGTGTCTGGATCTGAACACTAATGTGTATGTGAATCACTCTTTTATCATAAAAGGAAAAACCTAATCCTTCATGAGGAAAAAAAATCCATGGCCATTAACAATCCACTTCACACTTCATTTAACAGCAAGCATCAACAGGCACTGGTTGTAATGGAGCTCACGCTAACCTTTCTTGCCTTCTGTCAGCTCTCCTTTTCCCAATAAGGTGCAGGGAGGAAAGAAGAGAAATTAAAAAAAGGTGGGGAGGAGGAGCTGCAATTGGCAGAATGCACAAATATGTGGGAAGAAGAATACCAGCTTGTTATCTTACAGATCTGGGCAACTGCCACATTCTGGAACCTTAAATGGCAACTAAAATTATGTACAACTTCCTGTATAACCTGGAGACTATCTAAAAAGTCTCAGACACAGCAGAGCAGCTTCAGAACTTATTTCATAACTGAAAAGGCTGCCTGAGGGTGCCTTCAAATAAATTCCTCATGTGTGGGCTCAAAACAAACCTGGTGCTGCTGTATTTATAGATCATTTCTGGAGTAAGTCTAAAGGAGGCTGCATGTTCTGATGCTTAGAGCCAAAGAGCTGGGAATGGTCTCTAAAGAATACCAAGTGCTACTCCCAGTAGTGCCATTAACTGACCCCTTTATTATGCCTCAAGCTGCTCAGCTGAAAAATTGAAGGCTTTTTAAAAATAAAATCAAGAACTCTGAGAAAACCAACAATAGCATGGTTTCAGGTAGGTCATGGAGTCAAGTGATGGCAGTTCTATTCCTGTCTCTGAAGTGTACTCAGCTGAACCTGGACAAGTTATTTAGGGCAAGCTCACACCACACAGCTCAGCAGACAGCACTGAGCTGCCTCAGGGGAAACCAGGTTCAGAACCAGAAACTAGATAGTTGCAGCAGGATATTGTTCCACCTGAGCTAGCTCACTAATTATCTCTAATTTGGGCTAATTAGCCCAGCCAGACAAGCAAGGCTAAATCAGCTAAACTGATTCATGTGCACAAGCAAGTCTCTGAAATGCTTTGCCCTGGGTTGGAGAGCTACACCAACCAGACAGGATCTTTCTTAACCCAGCAATTATGCTGTGAGCTGCACCCTGAAATCATATAATTGTGCACATTTTTTGTTATTGTTTTGGGTGTTTTATGGGGTTGATTTGGGGTTTTTTGGGAGGGGAGAGTTTGGGTAGCTGAAATTTCTAATTCCAGATTTGTTCACATCTCTTTCAAAACAGTGGCAAGGAATCCTGTACAAACTCAGTCTCAAATACCAAGTATGGATTTACTTTGCCATAACTTTGAGCAAGAATTGCAGCTTCAGTAATAAATTAATTATAAATAATATAAATAATTTTTATAAATTATAAAAAATATAACTTCTAGAAATAATAAAGGCTAAATAAAGAAATATATTTCCAGTAGACATGAAAATCGCTGCCACTGCCAATACTTGAGAGTTGTAAGGTAGATCCAAATAAGCTTCTTTAAAAGGAATTTCAATTTTCTTCCAAACCTCCAGCAAGTCTGGGATGAAATCATGCAAAAAAATATGAGGGGCTCGCTTTTCAATGCCGTGCTTTTCTTACTGGAACACCTGAGCTCAGTGTTGCCACTTCAATCCTCCCCCATTCAGCTACTCATAGGCTCTACTCAGCTGTACTGGCCATTGATTTGAATTGCATGACTTAAAGGAGTGTTGGTTGCCAAACACAGCCTTTTATTCTCTCCCAGTGCTCTTGTGCAAGTCCTAAGAGCAGTCAAGAGGCTGAAGCCAAAGCTCACTCTATGAATCAGCAGTTGGGCTGCTCCCTCACAGCACAATCTAAAGCACTCTCAGACAATAAGGAATGAAGGCAGGGGCAGGTTAAGGTATTAGCTCTAATAGTGTATGTCCTAATGTTTTTCATAGAAATTAGATTAGTCACAAGACCTTCTCCGGCATTTTAAAATCATCTAATAATGGATCTCCTATTTTTGCTCAGATATAAAAGATGTCTTTCTCTGCTACTCTTTTATTCATTTCAATTTGCTGAAAGCAAGGAAGAACAAAATCTAACTCTGTCCATTAGGATGTTGTACATAGACAGTTATTATTAAAAGCATCTAATAATTTCAAGTTGGTTGTAAAAATACGTGCTCTGACATGTATGGCTACTAGACATTAGCTAATCACTTTAAGCCTATAAAGTGTTCCTGTCTTTCTCGTTTTCTTTGTTCATAAAACCATAATGATTTTGGAAATCCATTGGTAGAACTTATAACTCTCAGAGTTAGCATGGAACTCTTATGTTAATAACCAACCATTTAGCTGTGGAATAAGCCATACATCAGCAAGGATGGTATTACAGTCTCCTCAAAGTGAGAGGACCACTGGAAACTCTGTTTATACAGGAGGACTTAACAGGAAACACAGATTTGGTCTTGAAGCAGTAAGGCTGGGGTAAGAAGGATACAAATAGCAGCCCTTAAAAAATTGAAGCTTGCAGAGGAGTCATTAAAAGCTTGTTTGCAGAGAGATTATTTTGTATTTTAAGTTCACATGAAACAAGATTAAAGGAAACCTTAAGCAGTGTGATTTGGAGGCAAAAAAAAAAAATACAGCAAAGAGGAATTTTTCTGTACACCCTATAGCCAGAAACTTCTGAGAGAATTTCTAGGACTTTTCCAAAATGTAACACAGGTAACATAAATTCTCCATTTTTCATTTCACAGGCACCCTTAAATATTTCCAGCAGAAGCTAAAAAAAAAAGGTGAAAAAGAAAATATTGACTTTCATAAGTATGTCAAAATATCATAGTGTGTCAGAAAAATAAGGAAAGTATTCTATCTCTTATTTTTTATCCCTTATACTAATTAACACAAAAAATACTTGTCTAGGAATTTATCCATATATTCATATGATATGCAGTATCTAAGGTAGTACTGGCCCAAACCAGAAATCAGGAATTGCAGCAGAGCAGCCCAACAGTATCAGGAGTCAGTGATAGTTTTCAAGACTGGAGCCGACATGTCAATAAATGTGGAAACACTGCTTTATATAATGGTTAGCCTGAGACTTGGCATCAGACTTCACTGCAAGGTAAAAAACGTGCTGTGATTAGCCTTTGTAAAATCCACTGCTGTTGTGTCCTACCCCTATTTTTTTCCCTGACTTCAATGCAAGATTAACATGTAACTGCAGCTGAACAAACCATTCTATAATAAGTAGTGTTATTCTATCAAGTTCTAAAGGAGAGATGACATAGCAATTTGTTGAGCTTGAGAGAAATTTAAGAATTTCCCAAGGCTGCTAATATGGTCTGACCCATAAAAAAGCAACCTGGTGTGGCTTCATCAGGAAACTTTTATCAAGTGCTTTGCCACAAGAAGAAAATTTTGTGGCACTGGGATTGACAGCATTAACAGCATTCACATGTACAAGGAGCTGTCACAGAAAGCCTGCTATTTGAATTTACAGCAAAAGAGTGCTACATATTTGCATCTATAAGACAGAAGAAAAGGAACTATTCAAAGCCAGTGCCAAGGTACAACATCATTAGGAAAGTGTGATGAACTCATAGCTGACTTAAAATTTAGAAATGGCACAGAGCTTTGGGTTTCAGACCTTTACTACATTTTGGTAGCAACTATGCATAATAAATTCCAGTAATCATAATCCCTTGGTGTTCATTTGAAACATTAATCTTAACCCAGAGAGTAATGCTTGGTGGTTTTTGTTGGTTTTGTTTTCAAGTGACTTGTTCTATAGTAAAATAACCCAGTGGTTTTGTGTTATAGTTGTGTAAGCAACAAAAAAAGATGTTCTGTTCTGTGCTCTAACCAAAGTAAATTAGTTTCAGACATGCTTTGATTTTTGTCCATAGAAATACTTGCTAAAGGTAAATACAAATTTATACTTCCATATATTTGTATCAAAAGTATTATTGGACATTACTTTATGAAAAAAAAAAACCTGAAATTCCTTATGAATAACATGTTAGCAATGTTGACTGTGTGTTAGAATTAAGTGTTGTGAGCTGGAAGAACTCACCAATAGTGCTGATGAGAATTTTCAAATTAAAAAAACTCCTTGGTACGTGATGATTTGTTCAACCCAAACACTTAATCTGATACTTCTGCTGTTGACAAGATCTCACTGGAATCCTGCCTGAATTTCTGGAAGGGTACCAGGCTAGGGACTGAGAACCCATTTCTGTTAGTGTTTCAAGTTCTGAAGATAACCCGGCAAAGCAGAAATCCAACCTTTTTGCCATATAAATGTGGCAATGTATATTCCTCTATAGTACCTCCCAACCCACTGAATGAAGAAGAAAAATAATATTCCTTGAGACACTACTTTGAGAATTTATGGTTGGTTTATATAGTCAATACACACAGTCATCATTTTGGCCATGTGCAGATACTATTCACTTATTACTGTTTCACCAGACAAGAATCACCTGCTATTAGTGCAATTAATGGCATTAGTGTTGTTTAAACAATTAAGTCCCTCTTCTGCACAGGGCTTGTTAGCTCATGCACACACTATAGAGCTAACTGCATCTGATTACCCTGAGCAGCTTAACACTTTTTAAAACGCCTTGTCCTGTTTTTCTGTCTGCCTTTTGCAAGATATCTATAGTCTTCCTGATTATATTTCAGACTCACATGAGATGTCAGTAGTCTGAGCTTTACTGCTCTAACCAAAGAATCAACATATGACAAACATGGTAACTCACAACTAGACAGCTGATTTCTGCCTGCAATCAGGTATCAAACATTCAAAAGAACTTTTAGACAGTAACCTTATTATGCAAACATTAAACTTAAATCTCCATAACAAGTAATTCAAAAACAATAATCTATGCTCAGGCATCTGGGACATGAAGGGAAGCTGCTATTCACTGCATATTTTTCTTTTACATCCTAAATATTGCTTTGTACATCCTCATCAAAAAATCATAGGTAAAAGAATTAAAAATGCTTTTTCAGTTACTGCTTGATCCGGAAATTACTTATGTTAAAGAAAAAATTGTGCTCACTTCAATGGGTTTTAGATCGCTGCTATTATGATGAAGTTAGTACAGAAGATCTACAAGAAATTTAGATGTTTTTATGCATTTTTTAGAATTCTAAGTTTGAAAAGTGAAATTAAAAGCCATTCAGGCTGAAGGAGGAATATTCTTCAAAGTGTCTAAAATGAAATTCAAAACTTGAGCATATAAAATTGCAAGTGATTATCTTATCCTTTTGAAATAAAAAGAGTGTTCCCATTAAATCTCTGAATTATGAATGCAGGAGCATCTGATCCATAAAGCCACGTTGTTGTATTCTTTATTAAATCCAGAAGTTTAACAAGCTTATCACAAGATGTTCCCTTGTTATCTGTTCCTGTCCTTCTTTTTCCCTCATGTATTTTTCTGAAGATAATATTAGAGGAATAAAATACACTAACATGGCTAAAAATGGCTAAGGAGTCATTAGTTAATGTTTTATCAAGTGTCCAGAAGACAGCAAGTAAGGAATGAAGTAGAGTTGTTGTGTGAGAGACTTCATATGATAGTCTGCTGTGATAAATAAGTAGTTCTGTAGCTGATGAGAAACTCAAAGATGTCACTCACTCAAAAGGACTCTATATATGCTCCCCAACAGTACTGTTTTATCCCGGATGTACCCGAGTACCCTGTTCCCCTGCTTTATCCAAGTTACAGTGTTATGGTCTGGATGGAGAGCTAGGGCACTGAGCATTGGTGAGATCATGGAGCTGATGGTTCACACTTCGAGGTCGGTTACAAATTATGTAATTTGTAAATCTTTGAGGGTCTATGCTGCTATTTCCTGAGTGTAATATCTTCATCATTGGTCTGGGAAAGATGGAGTTCACACTCATGCAGTCTGGAGATAACAGCAAAGTGCTCCATGGATCGTTGGGTCACCATCTAGGGGCAGAAACATGTATCCAAACTGGAGTAATGCAACAGCAGGAAGTCTGTGAAATTCAACAGGGGCAAATCCATAATCCTGTACATGGGATAAAAAGATGTACTCAGCTGTACAGGCTGAGACTGACTGTTTGGGGAGAAGCTCTTCTGCAAAGGATCTGGGGGCTCCACAGACAGCTGTCAGTATCCAGGATGCACTCCTTAGCCCTGCCAGGGTTTGGGCACCAGAGGGGCTGGATTTGAGGCCAGCTGTCTGAGCAGAGCTTTAGTGGAAAGGGAGCTGTAGGAAGACACAGCCAGACTTCCCATCCTCTGACTCTTGGGAGCTGCTCTCAGTCGAGGTTCTCTGTCTCTTGGTCACAGACTGACCTATCCATGCCTGTGCCTGCACCTGTCCATGACCTCCTGAACCTCACCTGGTGGACAAAACAGCTAAACCCCAACTGATTTCCCAGCTTGACCTAGGACCTGCCTTGTCACCATGGATCTGTCTGGCCACCACCAGCCTGTGCTTGAGGCTGGGCACCATCTCCAGGCCTGCTCTACTCACCCCACTCCCGTAGTGTGGGATGGACACTGGCTGGAGAGGCCCTGCCATACAAGTCTGGGCATTGAGCTCAAATTCCTACTTCCTATTCCTCAGGGAACCACCAACCTTCATTGTGCCCTGATGCAGACAGCTGAGCATGACCCACTGTGTGTGTCCTGGCAGCAAGGAAAAGCAGCAGCCTCCCGGACTGTATCAGCAAGCAGCACACCCATCAGAGAAGGGATTGTACCTCTTACTCCTTGACCTTTAGCAGCTCTGAAAAACTGTGTACAGTCTGAAACCCCAGAGTACAAAACTGATCAGTGATCTGAAGTCAATTTAGTGGTGGGAGACAAGGACAGCATTGAGATAGAGTCCTTTGTGCCCCATGAGGAGAGGCCAAGGGCTGGAATTTCATTGAGTCTGGAGCAGCAGTGGTTTCAGGAACAGAAACTTTTCATTCTTCAGACATTTTCAAGACCAAATGGAGTAGTTTGGCCAGGATGACCATGTTTTGAGCAGGAGGTTGGACTGGCACCTTCTAAAGCCTCTTCTAACATACCTGGTCAGGTTGTCCCAAGAGAACATGCTTCCAGGAAGCAATGCTCATTTCTCTGTGATCTAGCAAGGAGAATGGGGCACCATGCCCAGGAAGGTATTTGGTAATGGGCATCACATGGAAGAAACACCATGAATCTGAATATTTGTGCCTTTGACAGTATCCAACTGACACTATGGATGTTAGTCAGCTCCACTGGTGTTAGGGTATCACTGGCAACTACTGACATTTCATGGAATGCCTAGAGCAAATTACATGGAGGACTAGTGCTTGAAACACAGAAGGCTAGAACATCCCTCAGATCAAAGCTCTGCGGAGTAAAAATTTACAATATAAATATCATAATTGTCAGTGATATAAATATCTCGTTGTCAGTGCACACCATCTCCGTACATCTGGTCTGAAAATCTATCTGTGTATATCTCCTACACGTGCACAGTAAACCCAGAACTTTTAGGACATGTTGAACCTCCTGGACATGCACACAACAAACCACATTGCACATCTGCAGATGGTTTGATGCATATGGAGATGGTTTGCAGTATATTGAAGAATTCCAGATGTGTGGTTCTTGGTAGGTGGGTTATGACCTACTAGGGCCTGGAAAAATACATTAAGTCTTCAAAATCCTTGTACAGAAAAACTCTGCCCAAAATAACCAGAACATATTCAAAATAACCAGAACAGAAAACTTAGATATACTGTAACACTTTCAGAAAACTTTAGCCACTGCCTTACTCTGTCTCCCAGCCCCCAGCAATGGCATATGCTGTATGACTCCTGAGCAATGACAAAGAAAGGTCTGCTGTTTCTCCTAACACGTGCAGCGCCTGCTGCTTAAAGGAATTTGCAGTTTTCCCCACTTCAGGAGATTAGTGTTTTTGCATAAAATTTAACAATATTGCAGACACAGGACTGAAAATCTCAACAGTACCAGTCAGTAGATACTTACAGATGCTTATATAGCAGTCCAAAGAAAGAGTTTGTACATGGGCCTGACAATCTTACCACATACAGATCTCACTGCCCACAGCCATTTAATGTGGAGAGCAATGGTTCTCTACCTTTAGCTGATCTAAAGACACGAAAAAATAGTAAAGGTCTATAAAGCTGGGAACACCTGAAGAATCATGGCGGTTTTGCACATGTTATTCAGTGCCTTGATATGAGCAGTCTCTGACACCTGGTGACATGGTCATAGCTTCCTGTTGTTACCTACAATTCTCTCTTAATATCACATATTTTCTTTCCAGTGATTACTGCACACTCCCAATAAATTCAGCTTCAGGAACTCAGTAGCACCTGCCACTACAGTTAAGGAGAATAAAACCAACTAGTACATTGAATGGCTTATTCAGAGATCCTGTAAGAAAGAAAAACTACAAGACTACTTCTACAGCTGTGTTTCTGCACACTGGGACAAAAACAGGATGTCAGTTTTTTGTATATAACTTTTGTCCTAGCTAAAGCCACCCTGGTATTACAAGGAAAGGAAATAGGAACATGAAGTAAAGGTAATAAAATAGAAAAAAGCTTTTTTTTTTTTTCCTGAAAAGGCAAACAAACAATTAATGCCAGAAGGTACCATCAAGGACTGCTACAGGATGTCCCCTTCCATAAAGGAAATCTACTAGAAATGAAAAACAGCCCAATTATTCTAATTTTAGAGGGTTCTTCCTTTCAGTCTGCCCAGACAAGGAAAGGCAGGAACTAAGGTTGCTGTAATAATCTATTCCTTCTGAGTTTTCCAGATCTACATGGAGAGATAATCACAGCAAGAATTTTGGATTTAAAATACAACTATTGTCAAAGGGGAAAGGGTATTTTTCTTCCTCCGGTACAGGCCATATTCTTACAAAAGAATACAAGCAATTAAAACATGATATTATCTCACAAGACAAGGGTTTAATTGCCATGAAATATATATATGTAAATTTAATTTGCTACAGGCTTCATGTTCTTGTGCATGTATAGCACTTGCTTGTAGGTTGGTTTTGGGTTTTAATACAAGCATCTTATCTGTGTGGCTAGTTCTGCTATTTACTTTATGTGTCAAAAATTAGATGCATTCTGCAGTAAAGTCAGCTTTAAAGAATGATATTCAATGCAATATTTGTGTTCCTGCAGATCCCGGATCATTCTAGAGGTACTGAACAAAATGAGCTAACTAAATATAAACAAGTAGTCCGTGTTCTGTGTGTCTATAGCACCGTTGGCTCAAAGATGACAGTGAGCAAAAGATACTGAAAGTGTTCATTCCTATTCCAAGCTTGTTGCATTTTTTCCTCTTTTTTTCACAATGACTGTTACAGGGGAGACTTATATTTAGCAGTGACTTTCTAACATCTGTTTGCTAAAGCAAATAATGCAGGCAAAGTTGTGGCTAGAGATAGTACATAGAAACAGCAAGGCCATAGAAAAGGGAAAAAAATGCACGCTTACGCTGAAGGATCCTTTTGTTTAGCCCTTTTGAGGCGGACCTCGGTGACCTTAGAAAACCTCCAGCTGCAGCCCGTGAAACTGGGTTGAGAGGCTCAGCAGAGGACCTTGAGAGCCCTCTGCAGGCCACCCGTGCCCGGTAACCCAGGAGCCTGCTCCCGGTACCCCTGCTCTGCTCGTCCTCAGCTGCCTTCATGTGTGCATGAAAGACGTGTTTTATTTGCCATTTATCACAGTAGGGGTTTTGGTGTGCAACAGTAAGCCATCCCTTTAATGATGCCTTCAGCTGGCAGCATTGTTCTGCTCAAACAACTACTTGCCAAAAAAGGAAAATAATTTGTCCTCTCTCTCCCTGAATTTGTTGTTTCATTAGGGTTCCTCAAGAGAACTCTAATAAAGGATGTGAGTGTATTAAACACCCTCCACAACCTTCTCAAGTAATTAGTCTTTTAAAATGTTTGCTACCTCCTTTGAAGTACATAATTTGATGGTGCTCGGAGAATCAGCTGAGATTTAGACTTACTAACCTTTAGAAGTTCGGCCTGTCTGAGCTAATCAGTCTGGGCCCCTAGTTGCACTGAAAACTGCATTTTTTTCACTCTTTGTGGCAGGTTTATAGTACAGCACTGCTGGACGCCAGCCACGAAGGAAAACTCAAAACATATAAATTCTTCATAAGGCGATGCTGGAAGGTGGCACTGAGAAATAATGCGCTCATGCTGTCAGAGACACTGTGGGGCAGGTGGGGGCAGCCCTCATCCTAAGACAGATGTAGCAACCATTGCTCCTATTTTAGTCCCTAAATGAGTAATCCTGGTTTATGGGGCCCCAGTGGTGGAAATCTGGCTGCCATTTCTCTGAGGGTTCTTTTTTAGGCACAGACTGTGGGCTCTCAGAAGAGCATTGCAAGAGCCATGCTGACAATTTCCAATGCAGACCCCTTTAAATAAGTATAAAGTGCAATTTTCATTGAAGGGGCACACATTTTAAGGACAAATTCCGTGGTGAACATAGCTAAAATATCACCAGTTTATTTCATATATAAACTGGACAATAAAGCAACTTAATGTTAGGAAATATGAAGCCACAAACCACACAAACATATTTGGCATCACCAGGTAACACAGTTCACATGCCTTGTTATTTCTTCTTGGCATTCCAGTTTCACTGGCATTGTTTCTGGTAAATTAAGAAAGCTTGTATCTCTCTGAAATGCCAAATAAAATCTCCTGGAATATCCCCAAAATGGTCTGTGTTTCTGTAATTACATAGTCATACACCACTTTGGGAACATTCCAAGAATTTGTATTTGGCATTTCAGATACTTGTAAGATACCCAAACTAGGGCTGTTTGGAGGACAGGATCTCATTTTACTACATTTGTTAAGGTTTAGACTTCTGATATTTTATTCTGATACTGGCCTTAATATGAACCCCTACACATTTTGCAAAAGAGATTTGAACTATAATGCAAATTTTTAAATTAGATTCTTTTTATCTTTAGGTTTAGTTCATAGTTCTTCTCTGATACTGGACAAGTAAACTCTAATGTGGCCTCTGACACTATATAGTTTGGGATTCAAGGACAGCAATCAAGAACACTAAATATACCAGGGCAAGAAAAGGAAATATGTCAGCTTAAATCTATGCTGTTCTTGCATCCATGTGCAATAATTCACCTGAGATCTCATTCAGTCCGTCAGAGAAAATTGGACACTAATATCCTGGACTGGGATTCTTTAAAATACAAAACCTCAGTCAAACGAATGCAGACTATGACTATCATTTTTGCTGGTGTGAAGCATGCAACTGAAAAAATGACAATAGGAATTTAAGTAAAGAGACATTAATCCATCTTAACCCAATGCAAGTTACCAGCAGGTTTTTCTGCAGCTAAAAGCTTGTGTTTATCTGTATAAGCTCACCTTTGGCTGTCAGAAAAGTAGAAATACAAAATATTTGCAGATGAGAGCCCATCTCTTTAGGCAAAAGAATTTGTCTCAACTTCCACAAAGGGCCTCATTTGTAACTCATTTACCATTTTAGACTCCTCAAGTGTAATAGGCAGCACTTGCATTAGCAAGTTATTCTGTTTAATTAAATTGAGAAAGAGTTCCCTAAAGTCAGTAAATGACAAGGTATTATATTTCAGTATTTCCGGCCATATGGCATTAAAAAACAATTAAAAGATGGACATGCCTGAAACTTCAGCAGGAGCCATATTGCATTTAATTTCTGGCCATAGACAAGGGCTGGTAAAAGCAGACTTTACACACTATAGTTCTGTCTTACACACATAAAAGCAAAAGTGCACTTTTACTAGTGAATCATTTTATAAATGATTTATAAAAGGAGAAGAGATCAATGTGTTGCTATGGATCTATGTAATATGTCTTGTAGGCAAAGGTGAGCTCAAAAGTCAGTTCCACTGTATCTATTTGACAGGAAACAGATTGGCCATCTCTGTGATAATTGCTTATTTTTTTATTAAAAATTCTGTTAGATGATTTTTGCATTTATTCATGTGTTTGTATTTATTTGTATATATACTAGTAATCACAGTGAGTGATAATGAGTACGTGAAGCCAGTTGTTATAAGTATCTGAATACACAATTCTTCAGCTGGTTCCATCAGGTTTTAGTGGTGAGCAGGAGTGTCTGAGATAATGGAGTTTGTTATTTGATTGTGACTAAGACACTGTTAGGGCTGGTGGGATGCAGAATGAGTACTGTAAATCCTGCTGGTAAATGCAGGACAAGTGTTACTTAATTTTAAAAAATACTTGTGTCTCCTACTGCAACATTTTTGGGGTTTTTTAAGTCCTAGATCACAAATCTTTAACATAAAGCAAGTTAGTGTGGTATGGACAAAAAGAAAGACATCTATTTTAATAGTTCTCTCTCTACTAAGCAAGGCACATAGCGTAACAACACACAAGATCGGGGTTTGGGGTTTTATTTTCAATATCTGAAAAATAATTATTTTTGAAAAGACTCTACAGACTCCAACTGTCTACCAGATTCCAAAATTCCAAATCAAAATACAAGCCTGCAACTCCTATCAGGGTCCCTTTAAGAATATTCTTCATGGTGACAAAAAAGGCTTTGAAGTAATCTCTTTATAGCTGGTTGTAAAATCTCAGTGACTGAGGAAGACATAGGAATTAGCAGGTAACAGGACACTAAGCCTTTACAACATTTTTACTTACCTCAGTTACTAATAACACTTCAGAAGAGAGGGAAAAGGAAAGGAATAACACAAAGTCTAATATTTCTTCTTCCATTTACGCTACTTGTTATTCTTCCCCTGCTTCAAGTTGTGAGAATAGAAGCTATTTGTTAATGTTCTTGTTCTCCTGCTGGCTCATGTGAAAGGGCAGACAGATAACATCAAGAGGCTGTGCAGGGATACTGCATGTACTTTTTCACTCTACTGGTTAATGATATGGGTTTCAATTAAAAATTTATGGTGTCATATTTTCCGTGATATTATTGCTTGTAAAAAGGGTCTGCATTACACAATCATGTTGACTATGTCATGTCCCAGGCAAAACATGCTAACCTGTATCTGCTTACATCTGTTTCAACCCCCAAATAAACAACTTTGCACAATGTCTCACTTTGAGGCTTTGAAATTGTCCTGTCTTATGTCTAGGAGAGTAGAAAAAAGACCTGGAGAAACCAGCTAATGCAGTCTCCTTCTGTCAAAGACCTTGAAGTTTCCAAAATGTCTTTGTACAGTCAAAGTAAGAAAAAGAAAAAGAGTAAAAATCATCTTAGAACATGAAACTGGTTAAAACAATAGCTATAGCACAGCTAACAACTGGCATGGGTACAATCAATTTTGTTCTCAGGTTATCAGAAAACCTTTCCCTATTTCTGCAAGCATTATAATTGTTTACAAGCATGGGACTCATCACCCTGATAATCTCTAATTGTCCCATAGGACATTGCTTCCCCCTACATGCTGAAAATGAATCTTGCTGTGACTGCTTACCTAAGAACTGCAGCATTTTTTGGTTCCATGACAGTATGACTGGAATAACAAATGAGAATCAGCTAATAATGAGGGAACTTTCAAACAGATAATCATTCATAGTAAATTACATTCAGCTGTAGGCTTTCATAAGCATATTAAAATATACTATATGGGGACTGAATACCTATAGTACATAATATTTCATAAATTAAATCAATTTAACTCTTTTTCAGAAATGCTTTTGTGAGTCATATTTTTAATATTATGTCAGCTTTATGCTTTTAAATGCAGGAACTATGAAATGCTACAAAGGCAATTTTAGGGGTTTTATCGTACCTATAAAATGCACACTCAAGCTAGGTTGCAGCTGTAAACCCTTATGATGTAATTTCTACCTGTACAATATTCTCTCATATGTTACTGTTATATTTCTATGCACCCTGAAAATGGAAGTGTCACATTAACCCTACCCAGGGAATCTACATGAGCTGTTGTACTACCTTTCCTCTATCATCATTTTGAAATGTTTGCTTAGAAGATAGGTGACTTTCAATGCTTAGTTATTATCAATGCTTCTATTGTGTGTTAGCCAGAAACAAAGATATTTTTCTTCCTACATAAGAAAATTTTATGTCAATCCTTCCTTGGCTACACTAATAAATGATGTATTGCTCTTTGATATCTTTTAAATATTTCAATATAATGTTATTTTTCCTGAAAAAAAAGAATACCCTTTATTAAAATAAAAATATTTGCTTATACACTTATACATTTATTTAAATAAATAAACTTCCATGAAAAAATTTGTCAGACAATCTCTGTTTGGTTCTAAATTCTTTTCTGTTTGGGTTGTATTGAAATCAAGTCTTCCACGAGTACAAGATGGAAGCTCTACAGCGTCCATCTGGAAGGAATGCTTGAAATGTCTGGTCAGACAAACATTTGTTTTGAGTAAATATGTTTATAGGGAACCTACTGTGATTCAAGACCAGTATGTCTCTGACCAATAGGTCAGAATCCCAGAAGTTTTAACTGACAGTTAATGCCCCATTGTGAAGGGACCTCACACCATCTCTCTCAAATAAGACCTCTCAGGACTTCTAAAGACAGAATCACAGGTTAGTAAATCCTGTTCTCTTCAGCAAAATAGTGCATTACCTTAGCCTTTATCAAATTTGGGCTGCTAAAAAGACGTGCACCATGGAGGCTGGAAGCACAAAGGGAGCTCCAGCTCCCTCCAACTCCTCCAACTCCTCCAACTCCCAAACTGCTGTACTATCCAAAAATGCCCATGGCAGCTTTAGTGTGATTATGAAGCCTACCTGGTTCACATAATGGGCACATCCAGATTCTGCTGGGCCTGAAATGTTTTAAGCTTTAAAAAAAAAAAATGAAAGATGTAAAACTAGCAGTGCGTGACAAAAGCTGTCATTTTGAAAAGTAGTCCCTCAAGACAGTTGATAAATCATGGAGAAGTAGGTTTAGGTGAAAATAATGTTTCTTTTTATGTTGTCATGAGTATGAATTTCTATGCTAAAAAAGTTGTTTCCCCTTAAATTTCATAAACACAAGGGGTCTTTCTATGAAATGAAAAAGAGGGAAAAAAACTCGAATGGTTTTAACGCACATTTTAACATTAGATTGTTTCATCATTTCCCTACTTATTGATTGTCTATCTTGCCAAAACATATCTTTCTAGTTGTTCTGGCCTTCAGTAACAGAAAAATTCCCCTCAAAGTACTGATCAGACCTGTGGCACAGCACCTCTACACCAGCTCACTCCTGTGGAAACCTGCATAAATGCAGACTTTTGCTAAACCAGTCTCCAACTTAAAAAAATGTAGAGACAATTAACACTGATACATTTACTGATACATTTACACAAAAAACAGAATTTCTGATGTACTATTTCACCTTGCCCTGCCTGTGCATGAATTGCGGATGTGGCAAGCACAGTAAGGTGTGGATAAGTGGTTTCCTTAGAGACCTTAAAAGCAGAAACTATAAAGCAGCATACCCTCCCAACTGATGTGACTTTTTAATGGTACTGATAACACAGAGAACAGACGTAAGTAGTCTCACTGTTTGTATGCACACAGCATAGTTCCCCAAATAGCTGAATTACTTTCCATATAAGATCATAAAATCTAGATAGAATCTCACAGGGCTGCCATTAGGGAAGAGGGTATGACTATGACGTTCCAATGTTAGTATTATAGGCTAAATATAGCAGCCAGCATTTCTGGGGCCCACTTGTGCTTGTTTCTTTTGTGATGAGTAATTTGTCTCTCTTCTTCACATTAACAGCAAGTTCATGTGTATTGGAAAGATGTGATGGCTGCAGCAAGTATGCTTCTAGCAAATCCAGGCCAGAGCTCAGACCAATGAGCCATTCATTATTTTGTCAAGTTTTTCAAAAACAGGAGCCCAAATTAGGCATACAGAAAAGTAGTTCCTGAAACCACTGAGCGTGTAAAAGAGCACTTCAGCAGTACTGGAAGACAGGGAGGAGAAAGATAAAGTTTGCATTTATGTAGAAATCAATTTGATGAAAAACCTTCATGTTTATCTCCGGATGCCACAGGGAGCAAGGGGCTGCAAGCAGACATTCACTGTCCTCAGTGATCAATAAGCAATGCTTTGTTTCAGTTAACAGGCATAAATGCATTGACTTCAGATTACTGAGTTGGCTTTATAACTGCTCTCTGTCTCTGCAGACACACACACCATTCAGGGTATGTTGAGTCTTTACAGGCTTTGCAGAACATAACATAATTTCATATTCAATAACAAATTTCATAGCATAAACTGTCAGCTGAAAGAAGAAATGTATATGGAAATATTGGTCACTGAAAAAGGTGACACACTATTTCCTGGGTTTTGCTGCTTTCTAAAACCACATTTCAATTCTTTAAAACTGATGTTCAGCACTATATGATTAGGAGAGTAATGAAAAGGCAATGGGCTAGGTATTTGCCAAAACCAGTCAGTGCACAGAGTTTGGCAGAGGCTGGGATTGCCACAGAGATTTTGTCTCTGTGATTATAGCAGGCACTAACATTCACAAGCAATATTCCCAATGCGTATCTCCATACACACACACTGCCTTCACATAGCACCAAGCAGGTTTCGAACCTGATCTCCTGTTACAAGTAGGTGTCACAGAAAATAGAGAGCATATTAAGACCTTAAAAAGTCAAAGAAAGCAGAAGGACCAGCATCATAGCATCCAATAAGAGTAATGCCTTATAATCTGAAGAGGGTTTTTAGAATACTCATCCCTTAATGGACAAGAGAAAACCTTGGAGGAACAAGAAATAATGGAAAAAAGGTTTTGTCAATCCTGATAGTCAGGATTTTTTGATCTTCCTTCCTTCCTTCCTTCCTTCCTTCCTTCCTTCCTTCCTTCCTTCCTTCCTTCCTTCCTTCCTTCCTTCCTTCCTTCCTTCCTTCCTTCCTTCCTTCCTTCCTTCCTTCCTTCCTTCCTTCCTTCCTTCCTTCCTTCCTTCCTTCCTTCCTTCCTTCCTTCCTTCCTTCCTTCCTTCCTTCCTCCCTCCCTCCCTCCCTCCCTCCCTCCCTCCCTCCCTCCCTTCCTCCATTTTGGGAGGATTTTTTATTCAAACAGGTCAAAAATGGTAACACATGAAGAGACAAATATTGTACTAGAAATACAATCTCATATATACAGGTGTCAAACATGGCTGCAGAGAGCAACTACACAAACATTTGTCTTCCAGATGCTTCTTCAGTTAACTGAGTTTTAAGAGCTCCAACTAAATGCAATTTCACTAATGATTTTCTGTTTGTTAGTTAAAACCTCTTTCATTCCTTGACCTGTAACTCATATTCCTCCTGCATCTTTGACTGAAAATGGTTCCATTGTTATCTCAGCTTTCCTAAATTAAATTATATTACTTGTCCCTCATTTCTTGTTTGTTGAGCACCATAATAATTATCCTCAAAAACTAGCAAATTTATATTGTGAGGGCAAGAAAGACAGCAAAATTTCAAATTCTGCAGTAATAGTATGCAAAACATCAATCCTTTTTTACCTGTACAGTTTTCAGGTTTTTTCCACATACAAAGCAACCACGGAATACCACAGTAATTTTGAAAATGAATAAAAGTAGTCTAAACTGTGGTCTGCAGTTATTAAGAAATGGGTTACCTTAGTATTTTGAAAACAGATTTTTTTGGGGCACTTGACTTAAGCTGGCAGTATGTCTAAACTAGATATCAAATACCATTAGTACAAGCTAATGTACTACAGAGCACAGAGAAAGGGTTTGTGAAGCCTAGACTCTAGATACCAACCTTTGGCCAAGGGATCTGATATACAGAGACACACAATGCTGCAGTTAGCTCAGACTTTGAGGAACAAGACCCTTCAAACCACCTTGCCTCTTTCCTGACACCTCATCCTTTCTCAAAATGCAATTTGAAGATAAAATGTAATTAATTTTTTTAAATTTAGATATTAGGGGTCCGTTTGTTGTTTTTTACAAATGGGTTTTGCTCTACCAGCTCTTTGCCTGTTTTGTCTGAAAGTTTAAGTGTTCCTTACTGTGTATCTAAATTGTATAGAAATAGAGCAAAACTGTTACAAGCAGGGTAAGTTTTCATAGACAGCTCTGAGAGCATAATGATCAAAAAATTTCAGCATTAAATATGAAAGAGCTTTTCTCCATGGCTTTTATAATGGGAGAGTCCAATTTATGGCTGTGTGTACAAATGATAGGAAATTTATTGAAAGATGTTTGTATACAGAGATAATCGTAGCACAGTTTACATGCATAAACAGAGTGGGTCTTTTACTGCCTTTGACATTGTGGTATCATTCAAACATTTTGACAGGTTTAGCATGATTACAAAACATATTCCCATATCTCTATTTTATACATATGTTAAAAGCCCTTTAGTAGAATATCATCTTCTTACCAAATAATACTGCACACACCACAGGGAATTTTGCAGGCCAATATGGTTAGGAAAAAGCAAAAAGGTGGAAACCCGTTTGTAAAAATAAGTCTGTTATGCTTAGGAGCTAATGTGTTCAGTGTAGTACATCACAGAGTATCATATGACTTCATTCGTCCATCAGGGCCTTAGGAAAGAAATTAAGAAGCCACAATTTAATCCACCTCCCCCTTGCTTTTGGGTCTCATTTGCCACTGCTAATCACATACATCCTACCACAATCAATCAATCAATCCTACCACAGTTGTGTAGATCAAGGAACCAAGAGATCTGCTTGCACTTTACACATCCTCTCTTCAGAAAAGACAAAAATACACTTCCAAACCATGTAAACAGACATATAAATTTAAAAGGACAGGTCCTTGTTTCCTTATGTGCCCCTGTGTAGCTAAATCTGTTCTGTAGTTTTTACTTGCACTCTGGTTTTGTGCACACATATGTTGAATTTCAACAGCCTGATTAAATCAGAAGTGACTTTTAAAGGTAAACTTCTGAGCAAGAATGGGGACATAACTAATGATAAGCAGTTTTATTCTTAAAGAGAATTCATTTGCTTAATCATGTGACTGCTCTGCTTCACCTTTGAGTTTATCATTGCTCTAAGTAAAGTGCCCATGTATCAAGATCATATATTCTCTCCACTTATGTTCATAAAATTCTGAATTAACTAATTGAATTTACATCTAGGCTGATAACAGTGACAATCCTTATGCCAGCAACTCTAATGAAAGTTGGGTGTTCTGAGTATGGCTATATGAACTAAGTAGTATTTACATGAACTGAATTGTACCATTGATTTGTGCTAGTGCTATACTTCACGTGGTTTTACTCTTTGGAGTTAATCCAACATAAAATTCAATACTTGACAGGCTGGGGGGAAGGGTGTTTTCATCTAGTCTGCTAGGTTTTCATCCATTAAATAATATGTTTAAGGAATGCTCAAGCTCTTCCACACAGAGAACATTGCAGAAAAAATTCTCTCCAAAGTTGCATAGCCAATAGCATTATTACATGTGGTCTGGTTTTGCGAAACATTGTATTTATCCCACAAAAAAAAAAACCCCAAAACAACAGAAACTAGAGAAAAGGCAGCTGCTGAATTTTCAGACTGCTTAAATTATTATATTCACTGATGTCTTAGCAAAAAATCAGAACTCCGTAAACTTAAGAGTGGATAAAGTGGGAAGTGAGAGTAATTCTTAAATGATGTTAATTTACTGTAATATAAAGAAAAAACTATTTAAATAGTGCTAAGTTACATAACTGACATTTTAAATAAACAGCTTGTTGCTAACAGCCTGACAAGCCTCCTCAAGCTGAGGATGACAGTGCTAACAGGAGGGTGGGAGAGTTGCCTGTCATGTTTTCTAGTCATGGCTGATGGGAAAGGGACTCATCTCACCTACCTTCAGAACTCCATCAGCTATGGGTGGATTTCAGCTCCAGAGCCAGGCATGCAACTAGGTGTACATTCAGTGTCTTAGCTGAGTTGTAGTCTTTCCTAATCTAGTCAGCTGATTCAGGGCAGTACAGACAGCTACTGAGATGGTCAAAAGTGGGTGGCTATTTCAGGCTGAGATGAATAACTTTCCAACTTCTGCTCTTTATATGGAGTAGATCTGACATTCTTCTCTGTATTACCTTCCGTGTTTAACACCATCTGAGATTCCCAGAAGTCCAGGATGTCAGCTGAAGGCTGTCAGGTATGGCATGGAGCCTATAGGGTGACCCACAAGCCTTGGTTACAGCCCTAGGAGGCTATGCTGTGTACCCTGGGGAACCTCAGGCAACATGTGTTAGGCAAATGAGTTGCACCTTTATTGATTATAGCAGAAACTTAAACAGCTGGCTCACATGCAGTTACCTTCCTGTACTCATGTAATAGCATCTCAGTCTGTCTTAACATGGATATCTAATGCTTTTTGAGTTTTTCAAGTAATTTCTAGCTCCTTCTGTATTCTATTTACACCACCAATCATATTCACCAGACCTCTGAAATACTCTAGGCAAGAAATTGCACAAATACATATGTTTAGCCCATTGAAGCCTCCCTTCAGCTTCTAATCTAAGGTATTTGTTAAATTTCCTCTTCAGACAACAGAAAGGCATAGATACTTCCTTGGGTCTATTAATCTCACTTTAATAGTTTAACATATTTTTTAAAACGATTCACTGCTGAGTACAGTGGATAATAACACAACTTTCTGAGGGTACAAGAGAAAATTTTCAGGTAGACAAAAGTGGTGAGAGGGTCCAAGAGACCTAGAATTATTTCACAATGAATCATTACAAGTATTGACTTAGCCTCTGTTGTGGGGCAACTGGGAACGTCAGTACAAATAATTTACTGACTAGAAACAGCAGAAAGACTTCTTAGGGAAAATAAGCAGCAGGACACATTGGGTGCTATTACCATGAAGGCTCTAAAAAAGGCACCAGAATACATAATGCTTGATTTATGAGTTATGTTGACTCATTCAAAGTCTTTTCTGAGTTCAAATAATCTCTGAAAAAGGGGGTTATTGCAGAATGCTCCTAAGGGTATATCATGGTGTTTAGTTTTCTCTAATTTAGCTTGAATTATTTGTCTCCCATATCTGTTTGAAGAAGAGAAACCTCTTATCTCCAAAAGTCTTGCCTCCAGGTCAAGGGACTACTATGAATTTGAGCCTTGGCCTTACATAACACACTGTAAATCTTCAGTTTGGTGCCTAGACCCGTGCTTGCTCTGCTTGCACTTCATCACAACAGAGGGTTTACAAACTCCAAAGCAAACACTGCCATACACCTATCAGAGCTTACCCCAACAGATCAAGCACAGGCCCTTCAGACCAGAACTTTTTTGTATCATCTTGAATTCGGACACAGGTAAAAAAGCAAGTTCAGGTCTTCTCCAGAAAGAAAATAAACTTTCTCATTAATTTTAGTCAAGTCTGCAACTAAGCATCACTTGCTGTATTACTTCGAACATCTCAGAATGTCTGTTACTCTGTGAGGCTTCATGCCATGGGGACAGAATACTCTGACAGGCTTCAGTGCTTCAATGAGCACCTTTGAACACCATTTCATTGCATGTGATAGCAAGACCCATGGGCTCTTTGAAAACTTGAATTTAAAAAATATAGTGTTTTAAAGTTTGCAAAATTGTTGCATTATAAATTCAAAATATTACTATTGTAATATTTTGAATTTAAAGTATGTAATATTTAGGAAGACTGTTCAGACATAATAGGACAAAACTTCCATTTACCCAGACAGAATTTTATCATCCTTCAAAGACAATCAAGGACAATACTTTGCCCTCTGCTCAAATACTACTGCCTTTCTCAGCAACTTACCTGATTTTGTAGGTGGACATTTATCCACACCAGAAAAATCACCTAAAAGCTCCTTCTGGCTGATAAGAGTTGGGGGATTTTTTTAACTATGGAGCTACATCACTGTACATCACTGCAAATTGTTGAAAGTGATATAAGTTCTATATCTCTCTGGTTTCATTTTACCATAGAAATTGGTCTTTGGATTCAAGTGAAATAATCTCATTTTCCTGGAATATTAAGAAAGAACAGTACATCAAAAAGGACAGAAAGAAATCTGTTATATAACTCCAAAGCAGGGGGAAAAGAAGAATGGTAAGGTGCAATTGAAGAGGAATCTTTTTCAGCCAAGATTTTACTAGAAGTTTCTTTTCACTGTTCTACCATAAATGTTTTATTCAAATTCAGTAATATGAAACATAATCACACAGAAAGAACATTGAAAAATAGAGTTAATACCATCTATCCCAATATCTTATCATGCCACATACTGTACAGAGTTAATGTAATATAGCTACAATAATGTACAAAAAAAAAAGATTTGAGAATGAGTGAAAATTATTCCATTCCATTATATATTTTTGGAAATCTGATTTTGTCAAATTTTCTGAAGTGAGTGTAACATTTATAATTGCAAATGAGAAAATTAGCATGAGAGCACATTAAAAAAAGACGAATCATTGTGCTTCGTACACGTGAGTCACTAAAGTGTGGTGAGTGGGAGGTTCTGTGTAGTAACCTGAATTGTACTGAAGATACAGTACACTCTGTATGCTTTCTCTCTCTCTCTCTCTCTCTCTCTCTCTTCAGAAGCTTATGAACCAAGCCTCCGTGCACTACAGATGAACAGAGTTTTGGAAATTTTTTCTTAACCAATTTTATGTGATTATCAAAGATGTGCAAGCTGTTTTACATACAGTAGGATGGAAACTGGCTAAACATAAGCTAAAGGCACAAAACCAAGACAAGCCTATCCACTTTTCTGATAATGATTGCCTATTGTAATCAACAGAACTTTTATAGTAGGAACATTTTCCACTTTTCAGCTAATACGACCTAAATGATTCCTTTCTGTAGTTTTTGGGCTCAGGTCCATACAAGTTAGTCAAATCACATTATTGCATGCAAATGCTGAAAATTCTGCTGGTCTCAGTGCTGTGCAGTCTCATTTTTCATCCTGCTTATGCCGACTCAGAATGTAAGCATAAAAAGGCTCCAAGTAAGTCAAACTTTAGAAATACAAATTCCAGCCACAATGAGTAATTGGACCCCAGTGTGACCAAGTGGACTAAATTTTACACTAGGAAAAAATAAATTAAAGGATAACAGTCATTTCCACAGGGTGCACAAAGAAGAAATGAACAGAGCATGACGTTAGTTAACCTCTGCAAAACTTATCCCTAAACCAGAACAAATATAGATTAATTCCTATTGCCCAATCACTCTTCTAATTCCCCAAAATTATATCAAATATTTTCCTTTATCCTGTTGTCCCTTCACACCGATCTTTCCTCCTCAAAAGCAGGAAACAGCAATGTGAATTCTGGAGGCCTCAACAATTTCACATATCTTTTGTTCCACTATAGAACCTAAAATTTGGTTTTGTTACACTCCCTGCAACGTGTTTATCAGTAAGAATAAGCATGACAAGTTCACCTTGTATTCATTATTAGATATAATTTTACAAATTTTGGCTAAGCAAGTAGAAGTCATATGTCATAAACACTGGCAAATATTAAATACTTATAAATAGGCTTTTTCACATTATTGAATTGTTGCAGTGTATGTGATTGCTATGGATTTGTTTTAAAAGGGTGAAATCTATATTTCCTACCAAAAAAATACAACCTGAAAAATTCACTACCACTAGATCCTTCTTATATTCTTATGGTCAGCACTTTACTCACAAATTCTTCACTTTCCATGTAAATTATCTCAGTGCAGGAAGGCAGGTCTTAGTCACCCAGAATGATTTCACTGCATGGCTGAAGAAAAGGTCAAACCAGAAGGAACCTTCTGAGGACTAGGAAGGAGATGGGTAAACAAAGAAACAGAATTAGGTGGATCTTATTACAAATAGTTGATCTGCTGGACTTTCTCAGGATTGTTGAACACTGCCCTAGTCCCCTGACTGCCTTGCAGCTCTTTACACAGAACAACACCTCCCTTCCCAAAAACCTCCTAAAACAGTGGTCTTGAAATCTTTTTTAAACATCAAGAAGTTGCTACTTTGCATCATATACAATTTTGTGTGCATGTAAAAGAAGAAGGAATATAAAAAGACAAAGTGTGAATCATCCATTTTAAGCATCCTTTTACTGGATGTAACCACTACGGTAAAATAGGTGTCTCAATTCAGCTGTCAGGTAAAAAACAGAAATAGGAGGCTAATGAAAGGAGATTTTTAAAAAGAAAATTGTTTGAAGGATAAGCTGATGACTTAGAGGAGATGACAGCACATAGATGGATAAAGCTATGAGGAGTCTCAAAATGCAAACAAGATCATAATTCTTTCATTCTCCCTCAACTTCCTTAATTTTGATTCTGCCCCCGGGGCATGAGTGCAACACACACACACTAAATAATAAACAGTGCAATAGGTCTTTTAGGCATTCTCTATTTCAGAGGAGCTCTTGACCTACGAACATCCTGGAAATAGTTTTCTTGGCACTGTCATAAATAAATTGGGCCATTTGTTGCTTGAGGGGTCCACTCTGGCAAGACTTTTCAGAACAAATAAAAAGCCATGACTGCTGACAGAGGTTGAACATGTCATTTTGAGTGCATTGAAAAGATGCTAAAGAATACAAATGGACTAAAAAACTAATATAAATAAGAAAAATTAATATATTTATATTCTTCATTCATTTTAAGTTTGAAGCAAAGCTTCAAGCCTTTGTTATGTTTGTAATAGAAAAGTTAAGAGTTGTCCATTTCTTTAAGAATATTGACTTCCTAAAGATAAAAGTGTTTAACAATCGGTAATGTTCATAAAAGAAAGTATTTACATTAATTGAAATTCCTTTTTTAAAAAATTTATTTGGAAATATTGAAATAGAAAAGCTTTCCAACAAAGGTAGGGAGCTTTCTTATTAGAGAGCATTTCTAGAATCCAGAATCCTAGGACTTACAGGATGTAAAGGGCCTCAAATGTTTTGCATTACTCTAGAAGAATTCTGAAGTCAAATTTCTGAAAAAACAACCAGAAAGTTGCTTCACACCTCAATGTCTCGAAACTGTTGACCAACACCAACATATTTGCTTGTTAGCCTTCATACAGACTCCTTCAGTTTGTGAAAAACCTTAGTTCCCTGCCATATAATGGACAGCAGGGAACAGATAAAAAAAGATTAAACAGAAAAAAAATGCAATTATATTCTACAGTTGTATCTCTTTCCTGGTGGTATTTTGTACAATAGGAGAGCAAAAACCCAAATAATTCAGGCTGGAGAAAATAAGAGTTTCCTGCAAGCGGATTTAATCATCTCTTGTACAAGAGGTGAACATTGCCCAAGGAACATATTCAGTTTAAACCAATGAATGTGGTTCAAGTGTGACAAGTATCCTGTGAGAACTCCTGATTTAGAGGATGAAGTATCCTTGTCTAGAATCCTCTGTGACTTTTACCTGCATATGTCCTGCTTTATCAAAATGTTACATTGGTAACCAAAATTATTTATTAATTGCCCACACAGAGTTGGATTCCTCCTTTGGCAGGTTGCATTAAAGCTGGAGATCCAATAAATCCGAGATATCTCAGATGTCAGGTGGTCATTTTAAGCAATCATCTAAAAAACAAATAGCTGAAGGTCTCCTGTTGCTGATATGCTGGGATTTTCAGTCAACCAGGTGAAAAATTCCCAACCTTGTATGGGAGAAAGTACACCTGTCTAGATGCTTTCTAATTGAAAGCCTTGTCAAAATGAAAATTCAGTAACATTTACATGATCTGTGAGATTATGCCAATTTCTATGCATTTCTGGTGGATAATTTAAAATACGTTCATTCATCTCTCCAAATATTTATTTCCCTGCTAACCTTACATGATTTCCAAGGACCAGGGGTTTTCATCTGGAGAGTAATGCTTTCTTTTTTTCCTTCCATGACTAGAAATCAAACTTACCACTCACTTTCAGAAGTGAAGGTTTATGTTTCCTTGCTTGGCTTACATATATTGCTTGTCTGTTTGTAAATTAGCTTTTTTTTTTTTTTTTGTAGGTATGGCTGGACTCTTCATCCAAACTGGCTATCTCAAAAGCTGAAAAATCATCAGTCAACCCTCACAACACAGCAAACCCCACAATTACAATGAAAAATCACATGACATGACAATTCTTTTGGAAATCTAAAAACATGCTGATTGTAGAACTGATGAGTGGTCAGAAACATCCCTTTCAACTTCTCTTAAAATTTATAGAGGCAGTAAACTTAGAGCATTTGCTGAGCAGTTCAGCTTCACCAAGTACCTGTCAAGTCTCCTGATCAGCCCTGCAGCAGTTTAGTTCAGGGTCAGAGATCCCAGAGTTGCCAGTGTGCATGCCAGCTGGAATGGAAGAGATATAAATAAAACATGTTGGAGGGGGTGGCAGCGAGGGAAGATTGTTGTTCTTTTCCTGTGCATCCCTGCAGTTGGCGATCACAATTCCACAGCAGCCCTGCCTGAACCACCCCATCTAGAACTAAAGAAATGTTTGTGTTGTTTATAGCAGTAGGGCAGATTGTAAATATGAAACTGCATTCATCATGTAATTAGGAAAGTTAGCATAGAATGCCAGCTGAGGTTTGAATGCTACACCTGTACCCAGGCTGGGAGATTACTCAAGTGGTAATTGACCTACCATGGGTAGCAGTGTATGTAGACAATATTCAGGGGCTAGGTAAGAGCCCAGAATCCCTGGCAGGCATATTCTTCACAATCAAAGTGTTTATTGTTATTGGAATTTATTAAACTTTGATTGTTTTTCCTGCAGTTTTTCGTGCCAGGTATCTACTTAAAGCTGATTTCTTTTGATTTTTCTGATAAAAATGTTCAGTCATTTCCAAGAATTATAGCAGAACAGGATACATACAATGGCTGTTCTGAAAACCTCTTGCATCACTTTCAGTGAGAACCCTAGATAGCTCAAATGCATCTTTACTTGACATAAGAGATAAACAAAATAGAGAGAGAAGAGGAGAGAAAAATGAGGGTGAAGAGAAGTAAAATAGAAGGGGAAAATAGCTAAATAAATCTTATTTTTCTATTATAGTTGACTCATTCTGTGCATAGTATTCAAGACAGTCACTTCATAGAATTTCTGGCAGAAATTTATCAGATGTTACTTTGAGTATTGTGCTTAAGGAGGAAAATAAAATAAGAACACAAACTTCACCTGGTATTTGGGAAGATGTCACATTGCATTGTCTTCAGGTAGCAGAAGTAATTTTGCCTGACATCTTCCAGTTAGTAATAATACACTGATTTCATATGCCACTGGCATACTAGCCCATTACTTAATTGGTTAATAAATAGGTATATTCAATAATCATGGTAGACTGTGCCAAACTGCCAGTCTTTGCTCCAGAAACATATGTTGGCAATTAATAATGATGATTTAATAAAAGGATCTATTACAAGCAGGTTTTGGTTGCTATGAATTTGTTCAGAAAGCACATTCAGGCTTTCAAGGTCTTCTGCGTCTAAGAGGAAAGGAAACAAGCCAAGTGGCTGATGTGATGTGGGTGCTTTCCCATGATTAAGGGAAGAGGGTGACAAAGAAAGCAAGGAAACACGAGAAGATCCATCCAGAACTGTGAGGTATCAAGCTGTAGGGATCCTATGATAACAGTGCTAAGAGACTGCATTAACACAGCCAGAAAATACAAGCAGATAATCAACTGACAGTGAAAATGGCAGGGTGGATAAATCTGGTTCAACAGGGAGTCTATTCAGAGGGACTGACACTGCTGTGTCGTGACGCAGTTCGGAGGGCTGCAGCGAGGCTGGCATGTGGCTCTGCCAGAACAATGGTGATTGACTACAGATGGGCACTTCCTCTCCAAAAACACTCCACACAGCTCGCTGGCAGGGAGGGATATGCAGACACAAGCTCCAATCTCCATGGTAACCACTTACTTCAGCATGACATCAAGCCCAGATCAAAACTCCATAGGCGTCAGATAGTACATGCTGTTTCTTTCCTTGAATTAATAATATTGATTTAAAAGGCAGGTTCCATTAACTATTTCTACTCTATGCTGGGGATAATTACTGTCTGTGGTGCCGGTATTATTGCAGTGACTTGAAAACAGGAAGAGCAGCATCGAGTTAAATAATTCATGCTGTGCTGCTGCTCACTCTGTTCTTAGAAGCAGAATTATTGCTAACTGGGCATGGTAATTTCAGCACAGAGGTGATAGGATTACGAAATGTCTAATTGCCCTCTCATGCAATAAGATTACTTCTCTGAAAATGCTTTAATTCTTCCAAGCAGAGGGAAACAATCCAGACAACTGACAAAACAGGAACAGCCTGCATGAATTTTTGCTGAGATTTTTGCTTCTGAAAGCAGTGAAAAGTGCAGTCAAGGCTTCATTCTCCTTGCCACCCCCTGCGCCTTTCCCTTCCCAAAAAGGCTTTTCAAAAGCAAACAGCCAATGCTGAGAGTGTACAGGGGAGGGAGTTTCTTATACTACTCCTTAGAAGTGCTTCCTCAGTCAATTATATGATGTTAGCAGGCTCTGTGGGGTTTCTCAGTTAATCTTCCAAAGCTCCAAGGTTGGTAGTTGTGATACAGTCTGCCAGGGTAGGCTTGCTTGTAAATTTGGAGAAAAGTAGAAGACAAAGTTTCAGGTTTCTGTGATATATGCTAAGTGCCTCAAGGAGAAAAGCCTGAACAAACCAGGACAGTTCTACTTTTTAGTGAGGGCTGAAAATCAGGGATTTTTTACAGTCTGGGCAGAAATATTTTTGGCATCTGAACAAGCTTTTCTGTTCACAAAATGAAAGCTGAGGCTTTGGGGACGTATTAGGAGACTGAGTATGTGCAAGCATAAAAGAATGTCAGAGACAATAAGTCGCCTGGGCAGTAGGGTCACCCAATGCCTAAGCAAATGTTCTTACTCATTATGAGAAGTGTTGATTAGCTGGCTTGGTTGGAAATCTTGAAGGAAAATGGATCTCTTGGAGGAACTGGAGATTCATCTGATCCTGAATTTGCACTGGAGAAGAACACACACACTTAAGGAACTTCCGCACCAGACTAAAAGCTACCTACAGACCTCAGGGGCTCACAGGACTAAGCAGGTCTAAGCAGGCAAGAACAGGTTAGCTGCTTCAGACCAAGAGTTCACCTAACCCCGTAACCATAAGCCTACACCAGGAGAATGGAAGAAGGCAAGAACAGGCCATCAAGTGCAAGAACAGGGAAATAGCTGCATTTTCCCCATATTTTCCCCTGCCCACTTTCTGTGGATGGGGGATCTGTCGAATTTACATGATGGGCAGAATTATTTCTCTAATGATTTTTTGTTCAAATTACTTTAAAATATATATCTATATTAGTCACAAGATTAACAAAGTGTGGTGCTAATAGGATTGGTTCAGTATGGACAGTTCAGTTTTCATGACAAGGAAGGATCCAAAAGTAGAAAGACAGGACCATTTAAAGAATCTGAATGAGCTGAGACACTGGATGTCAGGTCTATATTAAAGTTATTACACATATTGTTCAATCCAAGACATCAGTCTGCACTTCATGTGTGATCTGAGCTCACTGTGCAGGTGTATAACCTGCAGTGGTGGTTCCCATCAGCCACACAGGTCTGAGGAGTTCACCATCACACCTACTGCTTGCTGGCAACTGCTAGCCATGACTGTCCTTCAAACTCAGGGTGAGGGTTTGGGCACAGCCGGGGGCTGTTGTTTTCTGACTAACTCAGAGCAATTGACATTTCTAAAAATGGATTGTTGAAATGTGCTAGTCATAACATTCTGTTATCTTCTTCCCAACTGCACAAAGCGTGTGCTCAATTCAGCCATTCCATCGAAATGGTTTGTACTGAGCAGATCTCGGTGTCCTTCCCTCAGCCATCTGTCAGTGGTACTGACACAGTTCACAGGGCTTTGGAATTAAAAATCAGAATCACCACAACAAAATTCAAGATAAGGGAAAAGATACTGAATATTGTTTTCTTTCTTACACACACATACACCCATGGATGTATTTATATAGTTGGGTCTTTGACTAGGTGATGCTTATGGGTCTCTTCCAACTAGAGATATTCTATGATTTAATGATTAAAAAAATACAAAAGCAATGAGAATGTTCCATTTCTGTTTCTACTCTTTAACACCACTAGGATAGAGAGTTTATTCTACCCTCCTGTATCTATTGTCCCAATGTTGCACTAATACACAGGAGTTCCCTATCACACGTAGACCCCAGGCCTATGGTAATGCTCTTATTCAAGAATGAGAAAAAATATGATCTGTCAAGAGAAAAGATATAAATATAAAAATACACATGAAAAGTAAGAGAGACAAAGAGAAAATATTAATACCTTTTAAAGATGGTTTATAGATTGACATACTAGCTCTCAATCAGAAACACAAGAGAGCTTAGCACATCATTAGGAACAACTTATCCACAGAGTGAGATGCAATGTGTAAGAGAATGAAGCTGGCCTTTTGAAAATACATACATGGGAAGGAACGTATTTGGGACAAAAGTGAGGGCAGTGATGCTAAGACCACAGGAAAAAAAAAGCCTAAAAGCTGCTTTCTTGTGGAACCTGCCTCTCTAAACAATTTAAAGTGGTACAAATGTTATCCTAAGCTGCATCTTGGCCTCAGAAGTACCAAAATCAGGTAACTTGTTTCCTCCCATAAGACAGCATAGCTTGAGGACTGACTGCACTGTTAGTCATCACACACCAGTGTTGTAGGCAAAATAGTTGTTTGCCCATGAGAAGAATGGACTTTGTAGAAAGAATTATCTTTTATCAGATTACCTGACACAATAGGAAGCAATAGACAGGGTTCTGAGGATAATATCTTTCAGAGCAGGAAAACAAACTACATTGTCTCTACTCATGTGGAGTTCCTCTTATAAGATTTTTATGGTGCTTATATATCCAGGCAATTAACTTATGAAATATTTATATAATGCTGATTAATAGCATATTATAACAATATTAGCATAATAATATTGTCATTGCCTAAAGTTATGTGATCTGCAGCAAAAAAACCCAGCAACTGGAGATATACAGGAGAGTGGTTAAACATCAATAGGAATGTATAGACAAAAGAGACATGAAGATAAGACACTGAAACAAAAGCAATTGACATTCTTCCAAAGCTGGACTGTTTTCTGCTTAAGTGTGCAAAAATTGATATGAACATTATGTTTCAATCTCTGCAATATTGCTGCAACATTTTATTTTAAATTTGTATTTTATCATCAGTTTCTTGAGGCATATACATCTTAACTGATGGTACATTTCCTTGTCAGACCACACTCACAATATTTTGCATTATTGATTAATTTTCAGTGAATTGAAAAGAGAAGTTGAGGTGTCAAAAATAATGAAATTCCTGTAAATTCCATTAAGAATATTGCTTGGTTAAAGGAGAACTCCAGAAAGGGAAAGACAGGCAGAATTCATCTGTTACATGTCTTGTTTTGGCAGCAGAACACATGTACCTACCGGCCAGTCAGCCAAGTGTACTGACTGGCAAAACAAATGTGCACAGCTTTGGGTAGTCACAGCTAATGACTAATTTCATCTGTTCCGTGGTTCTTCAAACAACTACTCTTATAGCCTTATCTGCAGAAGTGTTGCAATACTAAAAGTTGGCATAACTCTCAGTAATTTTGAAGACATATGTTATTCTCTACTATCTAGACAAGTCAACTTCACATTACAAATAGCCTTGCAAGTCTATAAAACCTCCTGAAAGTAATTTTCTGTATGATAACATCCTACCAGATGCAGTGTTGAAATGCCACAGGGGTATATTCTGACTTCAATATTCACAAGTTTCAACATCTTATAGACTAAGGCTCAACATCACTGAAGAGTAGAACCAATCATCTTCTACCTTTGGTTGATGTGTTAGGAACACTGTGGAGTCCTGGAATAGAGACATACCAAAGGAAGTAACTGAGGGTACAGCTGCCTAATGTTGGAAGCTGATCTGAAATGCAAGTGTGACTCCAAACCGTATGGTGTTCCTGTCCACCCCACCCCATGACAGCACTGTGCCACCAAGCAATCAGACACTTCAGGGACCTGCAAGTTCTGCTAAAAAACACTTATTTTGCGCTGGGTTTGCCTTTTAACAGGATGAACTTCATGATCTGGATGACCACAATGAGTGGTTCAAGAGTCCCCATCTGGCAGCAAAGGAGGAATTTGCTCCTTTCACAGACAGGGCAGCCATAGCTTATGAAGCTGTAGCTCTAAGATAACTAGATAAACTTGTATACCACCTGAGCCCTTTGCCAAAGGGACACATTAGGAAGACAGGACTGCAGAAGAAGTGCTAAGAAATATATCTGTCCTAATCTGCAATCAGCCTAGAATCTGCAGCACATTTTCTGTGCTCTGAAGGGACTGAAGTGGCCCATGAGCTCTGAAGAGATGTTTAACAAGGTGAGACATTTTATTATTGTGTGAGAAGGATGTTTATATGAGAATATATATGTAGAAAGAAAAATATCAGAATGAATAAAGATTCACTAATACTTTAGTTGCAGCAATCAGGTGCAGTGATTTTGGACCCATTTTTGTTATGGATGACAATGTGGCTTAAATAATTCCCTAAAACATATGCTAGAAACTATGTTTCATGCCTGTACAATTTTTTTAAAAAAATACATAAACAAATCTCAAAATATAAGCACTCATCTGGTCACACTGACTATCTCCTTATAACATAATATTTACCATTCTGTATATAAATTTGAACACCACAATAATAAACCTTGGCACTATAAATAGACTGACTTGCAAACCCTGACTTTTAAAAAATGGAGTTCTATTCTGAGCTGGAACAATACATTGTCCTTGGAAGCCTATTTTAAAGCTTTTCTTTAAGTGCAGGTTTTCTTTTTTTTGTTCAATATTTTGTCATTGCAATGCTCCTATTGAGAATAGTAGGAAGAGCAGAAAGGAGTTTTTTTGCAGAGAAGGTTTTTGTTTGTTTACTTGGGTGTTTTGTACATATAAACATCATTGAATGGCTGCAATTTCATTTGAAGGACAACAAGAGGTCTTCAGCTCCTCAGATAAAATAAGTACTAGAAAATTGTTGCACTTATAGTATGTGCTTGTCTGCCCACTCATCTTTTACTCACTTTTCCTGTCTTTAATCAGACCTTGTTTGTACAGAGTAACAGTTTTCTCAACTAGATTAAAAAAATTTAAAATTTTATATATATATATATATATATATATATATATAAAAAATTATATATACATAAAACTTGTTGTAAATTACTAGTACTGCAGGATTCTCAGATAATGCAATTTCCCTTTAATTTCATTTTGCATCCTGTTCCTCAAACAATGTACGGAATAAGAAAGAAAAACCATTTTAACAAAAAACGCCTTCTTAAGTTTGGTAGTTGCATGAGCACGGCCAGTGCTGGTGTCACACAGAGGTCCACACGCACAGGGTCCATGATTCCAGCTGGGGCTGCCCACAAGCCCCTGCAAATGGCACCTGCATGGTGAGCAGCAGGCAGCCCCTGGAGACTGCTTCTCCAGCCACGATTTCTCCTCTAATGAGAAGGGGGAGGAAGTGTTTGAATTATAAAGGCAGAATGGGAAACCCCTGAAGTGACAAAATGCTGAATTATTCATTGTGCAGTTTCTAATCGTTCTTGAAGTTTGCGGTACTATTTGTAGCACAATCAGTTCAACATTGCCATTTTTCCCTCCTCTCTCCTCCTTCCACAGTACTAAAGAACGGAGGGAGAAGGAAAGACATTCTTGAAATGCTCACTGCAGTCCAGCAGTAAGCCAGAACTGAAAAATAAATGCAGGTTAAGTCTGAAGGTTGCCAGTTATCTATAGGCATATGTTGCAATCTCAATTCTGAGATTTAATAAAATTTCTCATTAACGGTCACAGCAATTGTGGGTCTAGATCAGACTACTATTTTCATGTTGGGTGTCTAGCATTAAGAGCTTCAGAGAGAGCAGCAAGAAACTCAGTGCTGAACAATTATTGGCTAACCTGTCCATGAGGAAAATATTTCCCTGTCCTTCATAGAAGGAGATGGTGACTGGACAATGTCTAGATGCATAGAGATGTGCACTATTAAAAGAAGAGAATCACTATTAAACATGGCATTATCCAGACTAACCTGCAGCTCCAGTCTGAACAGAAATGGAGTAACTTCAGTCATAGTGACATTACACAATAACAGCTCATTCCATATAGTAAGTAAGTAGAATGAGAAGAAAAATTACATTTCAAATGCTGGGTTTTTAAAATTTTTGTCTGCTATGCCCTACATGAGTAAATAGCTAATTAGAGACATCCACTTGACACAGTCTTTGCATGTTATTATTGCTCACTCCTTTATCATTTCGCATCTTGAAACCATGTTTTCCCATCTAGATTAATTATTCCCAAGGTTTGAATCCCACATTTCTGGTTTCTGAATTTCTCTCCTCTGGCTCTAAGTTCTTTCCAGATTTACTGCAGCCTTTTGAGATGGTAAGATTAGAACCCATTGATTCATGTAATGGCATTATACATGCTAACATGTTGTTTCCTTTTTGACCACCAATGCAGAATGAGCAAAGGTCAATTAATCTGACACCACTGCTTATCCTTCTGATCAATAGTGCCTCATTGTTTCCTTGTCCTCCCACATCTGCCTGTCTGTTGGTATACTCAGATTGCAAGGTTTTTCAGGCGACAGAGTTTTTACTCCCTGTATGTAATGGATGTGCACAGTACAGGCCTGATCTGTGTCTGGAGCTTTTGTTGCAATACAAATAGTTCATATATAAATGACAAATAAGGGGTTCACACCAGTGCCTTAGATTTTTTTTATTATTATTTTTCCCAGAGTGACTTCAGCTAATTTAAAACCCTGTAATATGTATAAATCAAATTATTTACTAGAATATACATTACTTAGCATTTATCTTTATTGAATTTCATTTGCCATTAAGCAGGACAACTCATTAGATTCTCTGAATCTATTAAATACAAAGTCTCAGATATTCTCTCTTGGTAAGTTTCTATGCTGCAGATACCTAGAAGCTAGGAAGGTATACCAGGAGAAATATTAATGTTTGCCTTTCTTCTTGGTATGTTCTTTTCCTGTATGTTTGCTATCAGAAACAGAGTCGTGGAGAAAGCTGATTTATAATCTGATCCAGTATAGCTATTCTAATGTTCTCAGGTCTTTCTGAAGTTTCCTGAATTGGTTAATATTAATAGCTGTGTCATATACAGGTTTTGCCACCTTTTTGCTCTTTCCTTCTGTATGAGTATTTTTAACTGTATGTAAACAAAATGAAAGGTCAGGCAATCTCACTCTCTTTCCTTTGATGAAATTTGAATGCCTTTTATATCCTTACCAGGTTATTACTTCGTGACAGTACTGCAAACCTGTAAACCAATTGTTATTTAGCTGCCCCAAAGACTTTGCATGTGGGATTTAGCAAGCCCTTTGAAAATCCCATTCCATGTTTCCAATCCTATTTTTCTACCATTTTTTTTGCATACACTGGAAAGTCTTTAGAGCCAAACTCCCATTTTATTCTTCTGTGAAGTCAAGCTTGTTTATTTTTCTTCAACCAGGAAGTTTTAGAAATTATATTTGAATTACTGTTTCAACATTGTACCAGTTATTCAAAGAAAACTTGCCAGTATTCGGTGTTCCAGACCTTTCTCTAAGCAATTTTGGAGACATCATCCACTCAAATACTCACACAAACTTGAGAATTAAGAACTTAATTAATCACTTTAAATAGAAGTCACAAACCTCTGTTATACTCTCATCATCTTCACTCTCAAACTCCAGCACTCAGACATGTACAGTCCTGTGCTCAGGACCTGCTGCTCATCAGTTAATCAATTTGTCTGAGAGTCTTTATTTCTGATAATACCTGATCCTTATTATTTTTCAAGAGGTTATCCTCTACAAGGGGTAGAAATAATTTATCTTCCCTGTAATTTTCTCTTTAATTGCTCTCCCTGATGTTCATGCAAACCAACCAATTAAATCCCTAGAAGCTTTTCTGTTTACAGTGTAGCACTAAATGTTATTTATTTTTTTCTATTTAGCTATTTGCTATTCAAACTCCATTTTGCCACTACACATTTTCATCGTCTGTTTTATGTGACACATCACTTCAGTTCCATATCCTGGAAGACACCCATTTGACTGGAATAATTTTGAGAGTTTTGTCTGGTACCTGTGATACCCTCCCTTCCAAAACACAAACTTTAGAGTGCTTGCCAGCACTCTACTCTGCTCTCAGTTTATTGTCTGCAATTACTGCACATCCACTGTGGCCTCAGGATCCCAGAATTGTCTGTCAATCCACCAGAAAGGGTTCAGCACCATGAGCCATATGCCTCAGAACTACACCCTAATACACAATCACAGGTATCCTTGTCATCTCTCTGTTGTATTATTCATGAAATGTCTTTAAAGAAGCATCATTTTGAAGGGTGATATGTTTTATCATCGTGATGCATTTAAAGAAACAGTACTTTGTCTTTAACTCTAGCTTTTCTGGCAGTGACTATTGGTTTCTGTCTGGAAGGACTACTTTATCATTCCAGTTGTTGGGCAGTTTGAACAGCATCAGTGTTTCAACAGATTAACTAGATGGTCTCTAAATTAGCATACTCTGACTCTGCAGGTTGTCCATTAACTGCCCATAACCGATTCATTAATTAGAACAAGGTAGAGCGCAACCTACTGTTACAAGGCAGAGCTTATTATGAAATGAAGATAATTAAATAGATAAGCATGAAATCACTCAGAGCACCCTATAAATGCTTCCCTAGAGCACTGCCTAGCTTGGGCAATTTAAATTAAAAGGGCTAAGATAATTTTTTATAACCTCAAAATTATATTTTCAAGAATAGAAGCTTTTATGCATGTCTAGGAAAAGGCAGTTTGAAGTGCTGCTCATACTGAGGTGAAACCAATCTTGACCACTGAAACCATCCTGCTTCATTCGCTCTTGTGCTGGCCACAGTTCTACTGGCTACATCTACACCAGCAAATTAAAAGGGCCATGGATCATTCTCTGGACCTGAGGCCAGCTGGCAGCTCACAGCTCCTATTGGTCCGTAGAGCTAAGCACTCTTCCCTCCCAGAACACAGCAGCCAAGTCCAAATGGCCTATTAGGAATGATCTCCTGTCCCTAGTGACTCCCTAAATGTGCCCAGGCACAGCTGGCACAGAACAAAATCAAGCTAGGGATCATGCTAAACAATTAACAGTATTGTTAAATGCAGAGAGCTCTTGAACTCATTCCTGAACTATTTAGCTTCCCAGTACAAACTTAGTGGCTGTCTTTCCAAAAGGACTCAATAAACACTTTCAATATATTTTTTTTAAAAAAAAAAAAAAAAAGGAAAAAAAAAAAGCCTGCATCTTCTCAGAATTTATTATTTATAAATTGTAAAAAAACCTACAAGTGGTACTTTCAGAACATGTATTCCTTGATCCCAAAAGTGTATATTTTCTCCTAATTCTACTTTAAATTATGAAGAGTCTAACTTTGGATAGCAGTTCAGCTGGAAACACTGTTAAGAAGACAGTGGGATGGCAGGTTAGCTAATAGAGAATAAATTACCAACCACCAGCTGAACTGCAAAAAGCTGGTGTTTACAAAGGAGACGAGCTGAGGGTTTGGTATATCAAACCCCCAACTCATCTGCCCAGAATTTATATATCTGTGAACTGCCAGTCATGGTAAGTCAGCTGCATCAAAGAACTTTTTAATGGGGCTTAGGAAAGTGCTCTTAGAGCTTTCTAGAGTAATCCCCTTTAGACCCATAACATATGCTAAAAACAAGTGGCTGTGAGTCTACTTACTGGAAAGTGAGAGGATGGAATAGTGCCTGAAGGTTTGTCTCCATTTCATCGTGTTCCGAGAACTTAAAGGAAATCCTTCAAACCTAAGGAGAAATAAAATATTTAATTACAGATGAAGATGGATGGCAAACAAGTTTTCCAGTCTATAAAACACTGATATGGGCCTCTTGGTTCAAGACTGGGGAAAGTACAGAACAGTTTACAAAGTCTTAGAGAGGAGGAAGCCAGTGTATAGAAGAGCTAATAATTAGGGCACTCACCTTGTGAGACATCTAACTACGTGCCATGAACCTGAGAGAAGAGGAATTTCATCTTGCTTATCATATCTCAGTCTTATGACCTAACCACCAGACTGATTTTTAATACATGATTTTTTCCTCACATTTGGCCAAAAATATGTTCCTTTCTGTGCCAGTTTTGATTTGGGTAGAGTCAATTTTCTTCACAGTGGCTGGTTTTAAATTTGTGCTGAACCCAGTGTTGATGATATAGAGATGTTTTTGTTATTGCTGACCAGGACTTACACAAAGCCAAGGACTTTTCTGCTCTTTGTCCTGCCACTCTGGCAGGGACACTGGGGTTGCATGGCAGGGTGGGAGGAGATACAGCTAGACAAGCAACCACAGCTGAGACGAGGGATATTCCAGACCATATGATATCATGCTCACTTTATAAAGTAAGAGGAAGAAGGAGGAAGGGGAGCAACATGGACGGATGGCGATGGAGCCCTGCTCTCCTGGGAATAGGTGAACACCTGCCTGCCGATGGAAAGCAGTGAATGATTCCTTGTTTTGCTTTGCTTGCATGTACAGCTCTTGCTTTACTTATGAAACTGTATTTAAGCCTATGAATTTTTCCAGTTACCCTTACAGTTCCCTCCCCAGTCCTGCTAGTGGAGAAGGGGGCAAATGGCTGTGTGACGCTTGGTTGCTGGCTGGGGTTAAACCAAAAGACCTTCAAAATATTTTTTCATTTATGCTACTGGAAGCAATGTGTTTCTATTGCAAAATTTGATTTAACTGAATTGGCATTTTCCAAACAGAAACAATCTTGGCCTACCCTAGTAATAGGTCCACATTATTTTAGGCTGTTTGAAGAATTTCACTGTGCAAAGTGCATTGCAAAACAGGTACTTTATTCTGAAACACTGAAAAAATTGATTAGGTATAAATGTCAACAAAATCAATAACTAATTTCTTTAACACTGTTACAATTAAAATAATTAAAACAGCAAGAAACAGTTAGTTCTCTTGTATTCCTCAAGTGATGAACATTAACAAAGATAAAAAGAAGAAAAGATATAATCAAAGGCATGTGCTCTGAACTGAATAGCAAACAAAGTTTCAAAATTATACAAGTTATTCCTTATCTATTCTTCTGAAGTATCTTGCAGTTCATTTTTTTTTCTTTAGTCATTTCTACTTCCTCTATAGTTCTATTTCTCAGATTTTAACAATCTGATCTCTTTTGTTTTTATGGAGTATTAATGTTTTATATTCTCTCAGTACTTTGACATCTCTTTAGCCTTTGTGTTACATCAGGTGATATTCAACTGAAAGATCCATGTACTCAGAGAGATTTCCAATACATGACAGGTCAATTTCCAAGGTATTACCAATCATTAATGGCCACATTTGGTTTCTTTTCTCCAAAACAAAAATAATAAAAGTTGTTTCAGTTGTTAAAGAAAGCAGTTTATGAACAGCTGCTTTTACATGCATTGTTTTAACCTTGCCCTAGTCTAGGGATTAGTTTAATGACATCACATTCTAAACCACCAAAAACAAAGTTTCTAATTTATTAAATCCAGCAAAAATATTCCAGATTTTCACTATATATTTTCTAAAATTACTTTCTTAGTCATGTCACTGAGTTTTCAATAGGTTGAATGTTCTCATTAACAACAAAGCATTTATAGATGTTGGAGTTCTGGAAAATAAAATCCCTCGTTTCTGTTGTTCATCTTTTATCATGATTGTTCAATATTTCAAGCTTGAAGGCGTTGGAAGTACTGTAGCACATGTGTATTTTAAAAATAGTTTGTATATGCCAGCCATCATCATTAAATTGTATACCATTCAAATGAAAATCTAAAATGTTTTAACAGTTCTATAAGACAGTCCATTAATATATACCAATTTTATTGTGATATTTGCAAAAAAATTAGCATTTTTTGTGTTCACATATCTTTTCTTTCATTATTGAAGCTGTTAATCTTGTCCAGTACAGCTAAACTAAATGCATTGTCATTTCCCCTCCATATCTTCATCCAGTATTTAATTCTATTCTTTGTAATATTTCCAACATCATCAATATCATCATATTTTTATGTGAGTTATTCTGACAGATAATGACCTCAATTAAGCCAACAGGAAAACATGAAAAGAACATAATGATTAGATTAAATAACCATAGTGAGTGAGTGACCATCCTATGCCTAAATCAAAGGTTTCTGCTTGTTCTGACAGAATCAAGCATGACATTATTCCTGCCAGTAAATACAAGTCCAAGATATTGGCAGGTATCCTTTGCAGGTTGAGGTTTACAGGATTCAAATGCATCATCACAAGTTCACTGTTGTGACTCCAGTGGTGTCTGCTGTCATCTGAAGGAGAACTGAAAAAATTCATTGGGAATAAAACATGAAAGGGAAACCAGAAGAAACATTCAACAGTTATTATAAATATGTACTATGTAAGAATTTACAACTTTTTTTTTAAAATAAGTGTCTATAATTCAAAGATTATCCTCCTTTACACTTCATGTCTTCTTTTTTTAAAATGGGTATTCTTATAGCTGTGATACATATAAAAAATCTTTTCAAAATGTCATCAAGTTCTTGGTCTCCATCATGTCTCAGGGTCTTACATCTCCCTTGTTTTAATTAGTCTTCTTGCACTGACATGATGGAAAAACGGTATCTGACAACTTCCAGTATCACTATTTTTAACATATTTTGAAGAGTACTCTGTCTTTGAATTTTCGCAAATTGAATTTCACAAGGCAACACAAGCAAATGTGCTTTTGGGGGGTTTTAGTTGTTTGTTTCATTAGGTATTTTTGTCAGTTCTGAATAAGTCTTCGTTCTTGCAAGCATGACACATTGAACAAGGTCTTCAATATCTACCTGCTGAGTGCCTGGCCAGTTCCTTTCTTTCACTGCAATTACAGTTTTGGCAAGTTTTTGACACAACTACGCAACCATACTTCTGTCTGGCACATAGTAAAACATTATATAGGATAAATTACTATTAATGATCAGCACTTAGGTAGCTCTTCAAAATCCTTCAAGCATACTAATTGATTAATGCACAGCACTTGCACTGGCAGTGAAATGCCTTCATAGTACAGTCACAATATACGACTAGAAAGTTATGCTGTAATTACATAGAGCTCTTTCTATAATATTTATTTGGGATGAGCATCTGTTTTCCCCAACTGTTTCAAAACACAGTCAGCACTTGCTTTATTTGCAAAGCAACTAATCAAGAATAGTCAATTCCTTCTATTTAAAGTAAGTAAGAATAAATTTTTACAAACTGAAGCAAATGACAAAATATCAAAATCCTACCAAGTGTATATAGAGTCCAGACCTCTGCAATAGGATTCTTTATGAGTTTAAACTTGGAAAAAGCAGTCTAATCTCTTTCTGTTTATCATTAGTCTATGCCAGAAAAGAAATCGATCATATTTTCCTGAAGGAATTAACAACTGGATGGATCAACCTATTTCTCAAAATTTTATATAACTTCAAACCCAAAATATTTTGTCTTATTATTTAGACTACTATAAAACTGTCTCCTTCCTATAACAGATGACATTTACAACACAAAATATGCAGAACATCTGTATGCATGTCCATAAGCATATAATGCCTGCAAAGCTGATGCTAAAAAAAAAAAAAAAAAAACAAAAAAAAAACCCCACATTGTGATTGGAAAGTCAAAATTTCCAAAGTTAAGTAAGGACAGTTTGCCCAAGTATTCATAATGCAGTTCTCCATTATACATCCAGTATAGAAAAGCCTTATTCTTGGTTAGTGTAATATTTTTCTATAAGACTGGAAGCTCAATCCACAGGATAGACTGTGTTCACTTAACAGGAAGTTCTTGACTTCAACATACAAACAGGAAAGTGAGTTTCAATATGAGAAATTTCATTTTAGCCCACTCCTACTCTACTAGAATCCTGAAAGATATTTTACTTCAGTTTTGTTTTTTCTTATACCATGAGACCTCTCCAATTTTTCACAAAATCAATATGCAGCTATATGTTATATACATAAAGTATAAGGAAGATCACGCAAATATGTAGCAGACATTTCTTTTCAATTTTGATTTATAAAACAAACTTGAAATAAAAAAAGGAACAAATTGTTTCAGTTGTGTCCATATATAACAGACAGAACTAAAGATTTTGCTAGGTTAAAATTATTTTACCAATACTTTTTATTACATGTAATTTCTTCAGTTTTTGATACTTTGCCTGATCACCAGGGATGAAATTTTCATTACTAAAACTCTTTCTCAAGTTTTACCTGTTACGAAACGTTTAACAAAAAGAAAGGCAGTTGTTTTAGAGGATTAAGACACAGAAACACATATTATCTTATCAAAATTAATAAGAAAGTTTTTACTGTTTTTGAGCTCTAGTACTTTTTGTAGTTCTGGATGAGGGAAGGGAAATTTAGTGATATGAAAAATTTGGGCAAAGGTATTTTTCCGTCTTAATAAGCTACATGGATATTCCTGTGAAATCCCTGTTTAACTACTCTTTATAGTGAAGGACAAATTCTCAATTTTTTGCACATCCTTCCTCCCTTGAACATCAATTAGAGAACTAAAAATATTTTCCATCAATTTCTAGGATCTATTTTGGTGCCAAGAGTTGGAAAGGAGGTTGGGAAACTGCCCTGAGATGCTCCATAACCCTATCACAATGAGCAAAGTTCTCCAAGACTACCTGTTTTCACAAGCCTTCTTATCTCATGGACGATTCTAGAGACACAGAAATATCTCAAGTGTTAGCTTAAAAATCATAGCAGTGCAAACATTAATACTAACTATCATAGCTAACCTGATTTTTCTCTATATAAATATGTATATTAAATTTCAGATGGAAGATATATTTCTTCTGTCCATCATAACCCACATGACTTTTGGCAAATGGAAGCGTGGAACTTTTTGCAGTTCAAAGCTTAGAAGATAATGTGAAAGTGCCTATTTTAAATGTCTCTCACAAACTTTTTACATAATTAAATGCACTTCATTTTTAAGGGGGCACAAACTGAGAGAGACTGCAGTGAGCATTGCACAATGAAGCAGAAATCTGTTAGTATCTAAAGAGTTAAGAAACATCAGGTCCAATGACAGCTGGCTGTCCTCGTGCCCCTTAATGGTACTCTCTCTTCAAAAGCGTTCCTCGAGTTTTTGTGTCGCTTACAAGTTAAAAATTAAAATCAGTTTCTTTCTTTTGCAAAAGTAGAATTTATTCCATATATTAAATTTAATGTCCTAAAAAGTTAAAGGATCCCTAGCAATCATCTCTGAATGAAGAGAGTGGCCAAACTTGGAAAAATATCTCAATATCACCATGTTTTAGAGCCTTGACTACTCTTAGAGTATTAGCAGTGGTGAAAAAGACAATAAAGAGGAGGGAAGGAGAAGTATAACAGTTCTCCAAGTAAAAAGATCATCACAAGTGACTTTAAATGTGTGTGATAATTTAAAAATCAATCTACAAAGGCATCCTTAAAATGCTGTATGTATGTATGGCCTTTATTTAGCAAAGATAATTTACAAATTAATAGCAGAACAATCACCACTTGTATTTCCTCTGTGGTTTTCTGCATTTTGCCTAGCAATGTACTTGCTATTATGTGCAATACTTTAATGATTTATTTCACAGTAGATCATTAATTTTCTAATTATTAAACCGAATTTCCAGTAGCTCAATACTTTCTTAGCTGCATCACTCTTTTCTCAGCCTCAAATCTGAAAATGCCAATTATATTTCAAATAAGATGCAGTGCAGTAGTGTTTCTCAGCCTTCTGTCTATAGACTGCTTATGGTGTACAGTACCAGAACATATGCATAATGTCACATATATCATGTTTTGAAGGATGTATATCAGGGCAGCCTGCCTCAGCACACCTGAGTGGTTTCTAGCAGGTTATGTCTCTATATAGCTGTGCACTATTAGGTAGTTAAACCTGTAGGCAAGTCATATTAAATAGTTTTCAATCTCAATAGTTTCAGTGGAAACACTTGCAGCTGTAGCAGTTACAATTTGGTACAGAAAAAACAGAGATGTTTTCTTAAACGGTGAGTACTTTATTTGTCATTTCTTCTATACCTGCTGAATCATTAAGTGATCATAGAATACGAAAGCATTTGCAGTCATGTTTCATAATGTTTAGGCAAAACAAAAGCTGACACTTTCCAGTATAGCCTAAGAAATTATTTCAAGGGTGTGCTATCAATACCAGGCAGTGATGCATCATATTGATATTAAGCTTACAAAAAAAAAATTTTCTTGGTATCACTGTACAATTGGCCATTTATTCTCTGAGAACACCACAGTCATTATTAGGCACTAAATGCACATCATTAGCTGCCCTTTCCTACCTGGTCTTCTTGAGAAAGCAGTTAATTATTTTGTTTCTGGGGTCAGATAGCAAAGATATAAAGACAGAATTTTGCTAGAATTTGATTTAAACAGAAGAATATTTTAATTACCAGTGCAAATTATGACAATTTGTACAAGTTTTATTTTGCCTTTCTTGTTGTTGGTTGTTGATTGTTGTTGTGGTTTTCGTGTGTGTGCATGAGTGGAAGAGAGTAGACAGGTTTGGGTTTTTTCAAAGCAAGACCTTTTTGATTCCTTCTCTATGTTTGATACACAAAGAAATGAGAAACATGCCACCTTCTCTGTGGCTTTTATCCTTTGTGAAGGTTACATTCATTGTAACTGTAGTAGAACATGATATGTTATTCAGCCGGGATTCTTGAAGTCAAGTTATTTACACTTGTGCACTTGTAGTCTCAGTCCATAGCTCTGTTTATACTCTTCTTGCCAAGCTGAAAGCAATTCTGTCACTGCACCATAGGTTCCTACATAAGATTTAGCATTGCACTGAGTTGAGTCAGTGGCACTGGCAAGCAGCCAGATTTCATTACCATTTCAGGTTTTCTGGCATTTTGCTTGTGTCCAGGTCAGGTTGCCATGAGAGACATAGCAAAAAAACCCCTGTGTCTTCTTTTCAAATTTAGTTTATTAAAGCTATTCTCTGCCCAGAATGTTAGGTGTATATAAACCCTCCCGACTAAATTCATTATGTGTAATAAAGTTGTAAAACCCTGATTTAGATGCTCTGGGACCATGTATGGATTTTCTCATCTTTGATAAAATTAAAAAGGTAGGATACATTAAAATAGAGAAAAAGAGGATTCTTTTCTGATTCATTATTGGCAGAATAAAAGCTTGCATGGAACAAACAGTCTGTATTTAACACCCAGCTTGGTTAAAAATTAAACAATTATCACTGACTCTGAAGAGATTTTCTATTATACATTCATTGTCTAAAAGCTTGTCCCTTAAATTTACTAATGCTTATTCATTTCTACATATTATTAATGCCTACTGATTATACTAGCAGTTTCCACTTCAGTTTTCTTTTCCTTGATGTTTCAGTCTATCTGAAAACTTTGTCATTTCTCCTAGAAAATGAAAAAGAAATGCTGCCACAGCTCCCCTTACTGTCTCTCATGCTGGTATTTGGAAGAAGTTGTTCAAATCTCTGCCATGAATGAAGTTTTGAGAATCTTAAAGCAGCCTGAGGTACATTATAAGCAGCTAGAAGTTTAAGAGGTAAAAAGGAGACTTCTGACAGAATTTTGATGTCTTTAAAAGTGAAGCAAACTGATAAGAGTATGAGCATGTTTTGCACAAAACTATGCCAGAGAGACAACCAGATATTTTCATGCATCTCTGATGTATTCCAAATTAATTAAATCAGTCAGTGTGGTACAAAGCATTGATATGTGTGTCACAGTGACCTTTCAACTGTTCTTGGGCTGGTTGCTTCACACCACTTTGGCTCTTCTGCTGACCATAACTGCCTTGTGGGAAATCACAGAATTCCTATTGGGCAAAGTATAGCTGAAGTACAGAGCAGTCTCAGGAAATGGAGAGGACAAGGGGAAATAGAATGGTTAACCTAATTCCCTATTTTTTTTTTTTTAATTATGCTCTCCCCTCTTCCTTTTCCTCACTTTTGCCTTTTTTTGCAAATGTTCTGGCCTTTAAGAAATGTTTTTCCTACACAGCAACAGACTTATAGAGCACTATTTACAGCATAGAAACTATAGTTTATACCAAAATTAATTCAAGATGCATGCCTAAAATTAGCATCATCTTATTTCAGCTTGCCAAAAGTTCCATGTCAAGTTTAAGTTGTTCATTTAGACTCCCTCTGTGAAACAGAAAAGGAAAAAAATACATCTGTATGTCCAGAAATCAACCTATCTCACCTGAGATGCATTTTATCTGAGAAAAAATGCTATCTGAAATTTCTTCTTTTAGATCTTAGCTATACAGGAAACCTAGACAAATTGTGCAGATTAGACATCAAAATTTTAGATGGCTGAAGATAAATGAGCTGAAATTTTACCTATGTTTTATCCAGGCAAGGTTCACTCCAGCCAAGCACAAACAAAAAATCCTCTCTGTAACACATTTACTAAAAGAGAGAGGGTGAATACATTAAATGCTGCTAGAAGCTTTTAATGCAGTATGTGAAAGTGTGTCAATGAATTGGTCACTGAGTGATAAGGGAGTATTCTTCTTTGCAGTAGAAAGATGATCATCTTTCAAGGTCATGTCATTTCTCTACTGTAAATGTCCAAATTGGTTTTACTAAAACAACATGGTTTCATGTTCGTCAAATTTACTGCAGTGGTTTGTGTGTTTACACTCTTTTACCCTATGTAAGATAGGATCAGGAGAAAGGCAAAGCAGGCCCAAACTTAAAGGTATAAAGATAGATTTATTAACACATACTAAATGAAGAAAGTGAGAATCAAAATGAAACTTTCAAAACCCTCCTCCTCCCCACAAGCAATTATTCTTGAGATTTGAAATCAACAGTAGTTTAGCTCAGTTTTAGGCCAGAAGCATGCTTAATTGAGCTACAACTGTTTGTCCCCTACCAGGCCAGCTCTGCAGAGATGGGTCACAGTCTGCTCCAGGGAGTGAACCACTGCTTTTGTCCAGTTATACACAATGTCAGGTAATAATAATAATGCATAGCCAGTTGATGTAATAAAAGCATTTCTCTTAGAAACTGAGAAAAGACTATATTTAGACTGAGAAATGACACTTTTCTTTGGCAAATCTTATTAGCTCAGATTAGCTGTTGGAAGGACCAAATGTTCTCAAGAACTGAACTTTTCTTTAATTTATGAACTCAAATAAGAAACCATTCCACACTTAAGAAAAGCTACAACTGGATTCATCCACAGAAAATTGAAACCAAACATTTTCGATCTTGCATGCCAGTTTTTCTCCTCAGTGAATCTCCAGCTGAAGGTCAGATATGTCTATATAAACACACAAACACACACACAGTTATATGTATTCAGATGACAGAGAGAGAGGCCACGTAGAATAACAGAACAACAGGTCAGACTGTTCACAGAGCTATTTTACCCTGAAAGTACATCAAATTTGGGTGGTGAGGCCGCTGCTCCAGCTTCAAGAGGACTATTGAGTCAGTATTTTAGACCTTCTACTATTAAGGCAGTAGATGCAGAAAGGAAATCCATATGGGAATTTTAACTGCAAAATTCAGAACTGCCTGGCATTTGTAAAACTGACCCAAAATTGCAAAACAAAACACATGAAGAGTCTATTAATAATGAAATTACATTCAGTGGCAAAAGGTTTCTATGGAAACCAAAAGACTCTAGCAATGGAAACACTTTTTCTGGCTGCAAGAAGTACTAGAGTATCACATGGAATTTTGTTTTCATATAATGTGTCTGCTCAAAGGATTATTTGTACATGATTAAATCTGAACCATAGTTTTGTGATATTTTGGTATGAGAAGGCAGTACAGTAATTATAGTTAATGTACCTGAATAAATGTAGAGTTCAAGCAGGCAAAAAAGATATGTTACATCTCTCGTAATTAAAATTGTGCATAATTTTTTTTTTTTTTGCAATTGAAATGTGATCTAGAAGAGATCACACACAACCCCCAGCTTAGCATACAATGCTAAAAGCAAGAAAATCAACCAAGAGCACATTAGAGCTGGTGTAGCCCTGTGCTACAAAGGAAAATAATCAAGATTTCTCAGGACATGTACTAGTCCGTACTTCAGCTATTACATGAAGATGGCTTAGGTAGATGTAGATATGACGTGGAACAGCAAGCCTTCACACTGTGGCAGCTTTGAAGGAATAGGTTTTACTTCTTCCAAAAGGATAAGAAAAACTATTTTAAAGTCATCTTCTGCAAACTGAAAAGGTTTCAGTAAGTATACCTGATGATTAATCCCTCTCACAAACTCCAATTTCTTCATAACTGAGCATCTAAGAATGTTTGAGAGTCAAATTAAAAAGCTGTTGCATGTTTATTGTTTCCCATGTATTCCTGAAAATCGAGAAAATGTGGTTTCTTATTTTAGTATCTCTCTCTCTTTCTAAAGTTTTATCTTCCCCTTCTATCACTATTTTCTCTCCACCCTTTCATTCACTTTATTTCTTCTCTAAACAAATAGAATAAAGGGTGGGAAATGTTCTGTATTTTTCTAAAAGAGTATGACTTTACTTGTAGTGAATACCTTCTACTCTCAGGCGACTAGAATAGAGCTGAATGCAATTTAGACACCCAAAGAGGAGCTGTAAGAACTGATGCCTTTCCTTCACCTCTGTTCTGAGAAAGAAGCAGCAGTAAGTTAACTCCTCCCATCTGAGGTATAGCCATTCTTTTCTATGTTTTGGAACTGGGAGGATCAGAATCAAGGTTTCTCCTCTGATTCTCAGTTGTTTCTCCAACTGTTGGTTTGCAGTAGGATGTGTTAGACGAACAGACTTTTTTCTTTCCTCTTTCAAAGGGTACATTTTAGCCCTTATTTAGCTGAGGATAGCTTTGAAATGTTCTTACAGCCTTTTCTCACAGGAAAGAATCTTCATATAAAAGTATGTCAAGAGTTTTTTCTGAAGCATCTCTTACTAAGTACAAGTTTACACTAAATATTATTTTATACTAAGCAAAATAATTCCGGATCCTAAAAATAGCTTTAGCTAGAGGTTCAAAAACTTCCTCTCTGCCTTCTAGTACTACTTAAAAATGAAGAATTAATTCCTTACCTTATTTTTTTTCCTTTTTCCTTTTTTTACAGCAAAGAAAAAGAAACCACCTGTCTTATAAGGTAATTTTGAATATTAAATTATATCATTACATATGTTCTGAAGTCAATAATGACTGAAATGAAATGATTGAAAAATGTGAGCAAATAAATCACATGTGATTTGGAAAAAATATTCTCTGGTGGAACCCATAAGAATTTTAAATACCAGCACTGTATGGTAACTTATTTGTGCAATGACCAGCTTTAGGAACACATGATGTCCACTTTGAGTGCTCTGCCAACAGTCCCTTACAGCCCCACTGGAACCTTGACCTCTTCACAAAGTAATTTCCTCCAAAATTGTATGCCCAGTATCTGGATGCATGTTCTTGGGACCCAGATTCCCAAAAGAAGCTATCCCCTTCTAACAGGAATCAAGATATCCCACAGGCTGTGCAGCAGGCAAAATCTTTATATATCCAGAAAAAAAGAAGCAGTAACATTGATTTTTGTTGAAGTATTTTTAACAGGACAAATATATCCTCATATGACTTTCTTCTTTCTCTTTATTTTTTTACCATTGAAGTTTCTTTGGTAGTAAAGGCAAGGTTTCATTCGTCTTTGTTGACATCGAGAAATAATGCAAGATGTACAATAGATGATGTTTCTATTTGGTTATTGGAAACATGAAAAATTTTTATAGAATGCTTGAATTATCATTTTCAAACTGATTTTTTTTTTTCTGACATGGGTTTTTAAAAATTGTGTTGTAATCTGCAATAATTTCAGCTATTTTCAGTTTGTTAGTGGAAGAATATTTTACCGGCTATCCTCCTGGTGAGTATAATGGCACATTTTTGATTAGGAATTTGGTGGGGGGTTGTGTAGAAGAGTACTATATTTGACAACATCACCCGGTGACACCATAAAAGGGCCAATTCAAAGTTCAGTCTCTTGTGCAAGCAATGATGACAAATCAGTTGGAACCAGTACAGTTGGACTGACTAATGGTCAGAAAAGACATATTGAAACCTGAACAGATGCAGGAAAGATTAATAGAATAAACAGAGAAAAGACTTGTGAGGGCAGAAGTATGTAGGCTTCCAAGTCTAGGAAAAAGTATTTAGTGAAAAAACTGTAGGACTGGGTTATATGCTGTACGCACATGATTTAATATATGTGAGGTGGTATGTCCACTCCAAAGAAAATTTTAGACTTACATAAAATCATGTCAACACTGCAAACATCACATAGGTGCATTCAAATGAGTGTCTTAAGCAATTCCCAGACTCCACAGTCTCCCCAGGAGCTGGCACATACCTGTCCTTCCAGCAGTCAGCCTCTCCCCTGACACACACACATATCTATCCTAGACTAACAAGCACTTCAAAGCACGGCTACCAAGCTACTTAATCTACTTGGGAGCTAGTCCAGCTTTATATTTGCCAGCAGTCACACCAGATGTGCATATCCTCACTCCAGGTGATGGTCCCAGAAGCCCCAGCCCTTTGATAGCTGTTCCAACTGCAGATGCTGGCACCTAGACCTCCACTAACACAGATGCACATGTAATAGAGAACCCCTCACCCCCGAAAATAAAAATGGAAAACGGAGTTTACTGAGATGCCAGGTCAGATGGCAGTGATTAGGGACAGGACACTGTGAGACAAGGGTACCAACAAGCCCAGTTTAAACACATCCAGACCCTTTTAAACTCTTATCCCTTTACTTTTCCTTGCCTGATTCTCCCCTAATCACCTTCATCTCTCTCTTTCTTCACCTTTGGTCCCTTTCCCTGAACAGCCCATACTAATCTTTGAACAATCCCTAAATGCTCTTCACTGTATCCTCTAATGTCACTCAGTCTGCACAGTGCTCCTGAAGTCTGCTCTTGTTGACTTGTCTTGAAATGTTTCATAATCAGTGCTGAAGCTCTCCTGGAATAAGCCAGGGCAGTGTCCCTGCCCCTGAGGTGGCCATTGAGGTGGTTCTCCCTGCCACTGCACATCTGTGCTCCTTCGTGTTTTTGTGGATGAGCCTCTAATGGGCCAATCGCCCCTGCAACAGCCCTGGGAGCAGCTCTGTGTGCGTGGAGATCCCCTCCACAAGACATGACCAAGCATGCTCTGCCTTTTGGTCTGTGACCCAGGCCTGGGGGCACCCTGGAGAGGCTGTGGTTTGACAGGCAGTCCTGCAGAAGGACACTGGAGGAACGGTGCTGCCCACCTGGCAGGAGCACTGGTCCTTTACTGCTTTCCCTTTTCCTGAAATGCCACCTGCCTTTAGCACCTTTCTCTACCCTGCTCCAGTTCCACTTTGAAAGAAAAATTAAGGACCACAAAAATCCTACAATCCCACATTGCAAATCATACATAACACATGACAAAGCAACTGCTAGAGCAGGCAGGATGTACAGAAGAGCCGTAGCTGTTGTGTGATGTGTTCAAAGCTACAAACTGCATGCATTTCCTATTAACATACAGACAGGGTAATATCCAGAACATTTCTTGCTGTACATCAGTAACACTAAAAGCAAAAATAAACTTCCATTCTTTGTCCTGAGGTATCTAGCTGCAAAGACAGAGCTTAGCTGACTGACGCTAGAGAGAAAATGATAAGCCATCAGAATAAAACTGAACACCCACTCACGCACATATAGACACACACATGCTGGCCAAGATATTGATATTCTCCAAAATAAATTAGTGTTTTGTTGGTTGGTAGTCTAATGGTTGTAGGCATTACGTCTTAACATTCAACTTACCTTCATTTCAAAATATTATAAAAGTGTAGATACACAGTGTACATATTACTCTGGTGTGGATACTACTTTACATAGAAATAATATTGTACAGGCACATACTTATAATTTCCACAAACCTATAACAATTTTATGTCCTGGAATAAATATGGGTAACATTTACAAAGGTGTAAAAATTATAGTCTTTTTCTAAATCTAACACATCCATTTCAGTCCTTCTGCACAGAGCCTGTCTGCAAGCTACCCGTGAGTATAGCTCTTCTTTGAAAGATATCTCAACGAGCTCAAGCATATCTTTATAAATGCACATAAGCCAACATATTATGTATAAAAACTCAGGAAAGGGCTCCTATCTGAGAGAAATAAAAGTATTTTTTTCCTGACTGAAAAAAATAAACAGTGTCACAAAGCCACTCTGTGCTGGATATCACATTTTCTGCGCTGCATGCATGATAATACTCAAACTACTGTGGTAAGTTATTTTTATTGATTTATGTTTATTTTCTAAATGACTATATTATTATATATAAAACCTATCCTTATATCCTCAATATACATTGCTCCTTTAAAAAAAAAAAAAACCTCTTTATAACTTTTTATAACAGAGAGATCTGCATTTTTATACAGAGATATCAAAGTATTTCAGTAAATTCCTTATCAAAAACTGTCTATCCACAAATGAGAAGAGACTATGGAAGGCAGAAATCTGGCTCTGGATACTGTACACCAAGCTGAACTCAATCTGTCTGACTGGAGCATGTGACTGTTTCGAGGGAACACCATCACAAATGGAGGAAATGGTAAGACAGGGTACACAAACAACCAAAGGGCTTCAGAATATGAAGCTACACTATGAGAAAGTTTTCAGAGATGGAATAAATGTCATTATGACTCAGTAAGTACACTTTGGGGATTTCAAGATTTTTACTGTAAATAGTTGCCATAAGAACGGTTTTACAATCTGTCCAAAACAAGAGGAAATATTTAGCTGCTCCATGTATTCCAAATGAAGAGGAAGAACTTTCCCCAACTTTCTTCAGAGAAGGTGTTAACTCCTCCCCTTGTCCTCACCACCATCTCCACCATCAGAGAATCTGATATGCTGAAACGTCCGTACTTAAATTATATTACATTTCTTGTTCTGTAAACTGCTTTGAACAGTGGATGAGCTATTGCAGTATTTCAACTGGTAATAGTTTATATCTACTGGTCAGTTTTTGAATATTAATGTACTTAGAAGGGTATGTTTGGAAATTAGTGTCTGTCTTTAGAAAAAAGGACAACACGAAAACATGAATAAAAATACTACTTCTTAATATTTCTCTACTCGAAAAGAGCTGAAGTGCTTTGGAAAAAAAAAAAAAAGGTTGACAGAATTTGTCTGTTTTGAAGAGAAGAGGAAAGGAAGTATCCTGCCCAGAATCACGCAGCAAATGAGTTATGAGCAGGGAATTGACCAAGCTCTTAACTGAAAAGAATGCTTGCCCTATATGTATAAAACAGACCTCTTTTTTAACTAATGTATTAGATTGATGAGAGCCTTACATTAACATTTTAATTCTGTAGTTTAGAAATCATCTCCAAAAAAAAAAAAAAATCTCATCTTTCACAGAAGTATATAAGCATTTGATATTTATACAAACTAGGATACTTGGAAGTCTTGACTTAGCAAAAAATCAAAACATCAGTGTGTTATCAACACCATCCTCAACACAAATACAAAATACAACACTGTAACAGCTACAGAGAAGAAATTGTCTCTACCCAAGCTGAAAGCAGGACAATATTGTAAAAAATTCTATTATGGACTAAGAGAGACAATTTTTTAAAAATATAATAAAAAAAGATATGGAGACTAGTAACAGAGGTAGTCATTTAAATTCTACCACACTAGAAGAAGAGAAAACAAACAAAAAAAAGCAAAAGAATACTTGTATTTTTGGAACATGAGCTGAGCGTCAGCCCTTACTTTTGTTTTTAGGCGAAACTGTGGTCTGAGACTGTGATGTGTTCAAACATAATGGAAAAGAAGAGAATGGATGTGGCAGAGGGGTAGATTCAGGTATCCTGAGTCTTATTAAAAAGATAAGAAAGCATGCAGAGTTACAGTCTGACCTTATTAAGCAGGTGAGCGCTGTATTCCAGCCCATGGAGGGCTTTCTGGATTCTGACAAGTGCAGCACATCTGTCAGTCTTTTCATGTTTCTCTTGAAGCCTTGTCTAACAGCTGTTTTCCCTTGGCACTTCCTTCTGTCCTTCATTCTCACATTCCTCCATCTCTTTTTTGTGTTGCCTTATGGTCCTGTTGCCAGGTTTTCAGGAAAATTTTGTTCTCATGATAAAGGTAGCGCAGAAATTGATGATTTCACAAAATGTTTTAAATTTGAGGATATGTGCTTTTAATCTGAGGCTATATACATAAAGTATCTTCTTAAAAAAGCTACTTCAAGAATTGAATATCAGTATCCCTTGATCCCAAAGATATACACACTACTTTAAACTGAGAGGGAAATGGACTCTCTCTTTCAGACTTTATAGCTTGTATGAAGAGGAATGTAGCACATGACCCCAGGAATAAAAAGGGACTAAAACGTTACTAGTTTTAACAGCAAAGTTTTAAAAGTAAATGGAAAGAAACAGATAGATAGATAGATAGATAGATAGATAGATAGATAGATAGATGAAAGGTCAACAATTGTTTTCACTGATTTTACTCATTATATATTTATTATATAAAATGCTGTATGGTTTTAATATTTCTAAATTTTATGTGTTGTATTTTTTCCTAAAATCCAGCCGGTCATCAGAAATAAAACTCACTGCCACTCCTTACTTTAAATTTGATTATAAAAAGAAATATCATAATATGTATTTGAATTTCTAACATTACATACTTAACATTTGAAGAAAACAGCAAAACAAGTTTTGGTTAAGTTAGAACATAATTTCCATACATTGAAGCATAGAAAAAGCCATTTAAGTTTTAACAAGTAAATTCATAGGTATCATGTTATGCTGCTGGAAAGCTAAAGTGGTTAAGAGGCTAGATATGTCAAGTAAATTGAATTATTCACTAACTTCCACATAAATGGAAGCATACATCTCATACAAGACAGTCATTTAAGTGAGCTTGGAAAGAAGAGTGAGATACAAAAGCAATGACAGCAGTGCATTTCCACAGAACATACAGAATATTTATCAGCATTTTTTCTTTTTTAAATCACTATCATGCACATCTATTTTGCTAAATATGTATCTGCCCTGTATGAAAACCATGAATACACTCCATAGCAAATTATATCCAGCACTAAATATTTTTGCCACTTTCCTCACTGCATACATACAATGTGTGACAAGTTTTCTCAGCTTGAGGAAGCCTTTCCCACCCTTCTTTTCTTCCCTTGCAAGGTTTTGGTTTTTGGGGGTTTTTTTGCCTTTGGCCACACTCATATCCTCTTACTGTCAGGAATAATTTATATGGATTTATTCCCAGCATCCATAAGTACCGGATCTAATCCATTAGTTTAAAAAAGATCACTTATTAAATATGTAGTGTGAGCATTCTTTTCAGTTATGAGCTTGGTCAATTCCCTGCGTATAATTGATTTGCTGCATGATTCTGGGTAAGATAGTTCCTTTCCTCTCCTCTTCAAAACAGATGTAATTATTCTTCTCCAGAAAGAATAAACAACCAAAACTTCTTGTAAATGATAGCAAAACATGCACAGTTCAATGTGTAACCACACTGAAAAGGCCTATATGTCAAAAATTCAATGATTGTCAAGCTGTATAAATATTAAACTAAAGTGCAAAAAAATTAATATATTATATATACTGAATTTATTTTGAAATTTCAGCACCAAAACCCCCTAATTATTTCAAAATGTATCAAGGAGACTGAGTTTACCTTGCTAACAAAACAAGGGTTAGTTCCAGCTGAGCATAAGCCTTACAATAATCACACTTAAAGAGTCCATTCACTTTAAACAGAGAGCAAGATTCCTCAAATATTTAATTATGCCACATTTCAGATTGTGCTGTATCATTAGAAAAAAAAAAAAGATTTTAGCTTTGTTTGCAAACCAGCAGTTTGCATGTGTGCTGCTAAATTCTTCAGGGATATGGACTGGTCTCAAACCCTGAGGATACCTGCTTTCCACCTACAGCACTGAGTTTGTAACTGTGTTTTTAGTCTAAATATTCTGATATCATGGCATGTGTACATTGCATTCTTTCGGAGCAACATTTTTTAGAATGAAACTAATAATTCTTTGCATAGGTTAGGGTCCCAAGTGTAGTAGTGGGCCTCAATTTCCCTGGCCAGCCTCTAAAGGAACCTCTGTCAACAGCTCCTGTCCATTAGCCCAGGAGAGCCGGACAGTCTGGTTAGCTTTGCAGAACAGGTTTTTTAAATTTTTCTCTGTCCTCTTGACTACTTTATATTCTTCTTAGGAAGAACTATTGAAGGAAAATACGTATCTGAAATTTTATATTTCACATTTCACAACCACCAGTAGATAAAGAGAAATCATCAGGGTTTAAGGTTCCCAGAGAATATATGACAGCTCCATAACTACATGAGGAATAGTCAACACTGTTACTCATTTACTCATATTATAACAGTATTTATTACTTGTGATGATATTCACCTTGAAGCAGGAACTTTCCAATGAGCAAATATGGGAAATTTTCATGAAGATGACCAGCAAGTGGGAGCATCTTATCTATGAAGACAGTCTGAGAGAGCTGAGGGTGTTCAGTTTGGAATAGAGAAGTCTTTGGGAATCCCATATTGTAGCCTTCCAGTACCTTAAGTGGATTTATTAAAAGGAAGGAGAGGAACTTTTTTACAGGCAGACAGTGTCAGGAGAAGGGGCAATGGTTTTAAACTAAAGAAAGACAGGTTTACACTAGATGTTAGAAAGACATTCTTTACTCACATGGTAGTGAAACACTGGAACAGCATGCCCAGAGAAGCTGTGGATGCCCCCTCCCTAGAAGTGTTCAAGGCTATGTTGCATGGGACCCTGAGCAACCTCATCTAATGATCATAGATTTACTAGAGTTGGAAAAGACATCCAAGATTATTGAGTCCAACTTTTGAACAAACATCACCCTGTCAACTAGACCAGAACACTAAGTGCCACATTCAGTCATTTCTTGAACTCTTCCAAGGATGGTGATTCCACCACTACCCTGGGCAGTGGGTGTGAAACAAGCTGACAGAGTTGTGAAACAAGCAGGAAGTGACTACAAAGAGACCAGTGCACGATGAAAACACAGGCAAGCCTGAGGTTTGGGAGGTTTGCCTTTCTATAAAGCAGTCGTATTTATAGTATTAATTTAGAGCATTTCTATGCACAATTTTTTTCTGAAAACAATTCTGTTGATCAGAATTTCTTTTTAAAAACTTTCAATGACTGTTCTTCAGCTTTCTAAATAAAATGCATACCAGTGATTTCTTCTGGTATAAGTGTTGAGAAATAAAATAATAAATTATAGGTATTAACCTAAAGTCTCTGTTCATTCAAAACCAGGGCACTGCACCCAATGTCACTGGGTCTCACTGAAGTATAAAGAATAGAGGGATCACTCCAAGATTTAATTTCTCTCAATTAATTGATAAAAATATCATCCATTTTTCCCTGGACAAGAAAAAAACTGCATTTTGATGTTATTTTGCATGTTGACTCCAACATATCAGCATCACTGGATAAGGAATGTTAAGTCAGTCACACAGAGGTAAGGATTTGTGCTCAACATACTGGAACTTCAGACAAGCTGATAGAGCCAACATGCTTGCTAACAACTCAATATACTGCATTTTACTATTGATTAAATCATTCATTACCTTTTTGGTTTTATTACCAACAAGTTACAGTTATGCTTAATTGATGTTTCCATATTTTTGTCTAGAGCTGCAGATTCACAAATATGAAAAGAGGCTACCTATCTTTCTCTTTAATTAGATAATCCTCTACATTGACACCTCTACATTTAAGATTTGGCTTTGGTTCAAATTGCAGAAAGTCCCATTTAGACAATACGGCTTGACTGTCATACAGTAATCAAGCAAACGGTCAGGAAGCATTTTATTAGACTAGTAACTGGCTCTACACTCTTTTGAGAGTTTAGCAGGCCATTACATACAACATGGTAGAAACCATTAGAGCATAGAGGAAGAAGAGGGACAATAACAGAAGAGAGAAGCTCTGTAAAATTCCCAGCTCACAAAGATGGAACATACCAGTATGTTCTTTCTTCTTTGTTCCTACACACCAGAAATCATCCTCTTTCCCCATCAAGTCTAAAGACAGTTCCGTAGGGATGGGAAATTACTGACTTGCCATGCTGAAGGACAGAAATCCTTCCTCCCCCAAATGCAACAAGTGCAAATTCTCCACTTTCAGAATTTTATATGAAGATACTGGAGTTTTCTCCCTTCTATAACATTGCTCAGGAGATTTCAGCCAGAATAAGGAAAACATGGCACTGTCAGATTCCCTTTCCAACTGCCCAGGTACTCATTCACCCAGTATCAACTCAGTTTAAAATCACTGCCTTTAGCAGCAAAATTAAAAATGGACAGAAATTTTCAATTTAAATTTATCAGTTTTGTTTAATTATTTAGGTACTATGAAAAAGAAAGACACTGGGAGCAGGTTTTCTTTTTCACTTGTTGACAAGAGAAGGCGAAAGCTGTAATTTTATGTTACCAGGATCCTCCTATACCAACTCTTGTAAAAGCTACATAAGAAAGAGCTTATTTTCCACCCCAAAGAGTTTATGGTCTGTTTTTCCAATACCAAATTTGGGATAAAAACAAGATGAATCTCAGCATAATAGCTCTAACATCAGTTTCTGAGAGGTTAGTTTCTCACAGGAAAATTTTCATCAATAATTTAAAGAAGGTGGTGGGTTTTTGAGTATTACAGAAAGTTCTTCCTAAGTATGAGAGGCAACATGTTAAAAAGTGTGAAGCTAATTGAAAATTCAACATACAAGTGATCCAAATTGACATCAGAGAAAGATGCTGGATGCCACTTGTCCTGGTGTATGCATGAGGATAGTCCATGAAGTGTCCTAATGATGAAAATACTTTATATATGTGTAATGTGAGCAGTGGTACATACCCAGAAATGAAAGCCAGATGAATACAATCTCAACACCTTCAGGTAACAATGAACCTCTTTATGACAGCTTTAGTCAGTTTGGTTATAAAAACAGTGAGGAAAATCAGAACATTTCAATATCAGTAAGGAAGTACAAACTTCAGACAAATAAAGATATTCTGTCTACAATAGCTCCTCTCCAACTTTCTTGTGTTCCCTGGACTACTTCTACATCTTTAATTGTTTTGGTTTTCTTCGTAGGATCCAACTACATGCAAGACAGCTGGAAGTTCTTCAATTCTGCAGACAAACTCTTTCATACACAACTAACCAGAAATGCAACTCCGCATGGTAGTAACAAGCCCCAGCTTCCAATTTTTAGAGAGGTGAGAACTCATAAGATCAAAAGCAACCCTCTAACAAATTGATAATTCTTATTTTGAGGAACTTCCTAAGTTGTTTATTCACATAGCATGACAATTTCCCCAAGGTGAAAAGTGAAAGAAAGCAATTCCGTCCATATGTCAGTTTTTAATAATCAATTACTTAACAAGAGCTCTGCCATCTGCACCTGATCCAGTGACAGAATAGCACTCCCAGAGGGGAAGCATCTTCAGCCTGCATTCACCTGAATCACAACTAATTAAGAAGATAAGCAGAGAAATCAAAGAGAATGAAAGAACAAGCAAGGTAAAGTCCCAGATGGAGGGAGGAAGCAGAGATGGAACTTTACCTGAGCAGCAGGAAAACATTCAGTCTGAGGTGTTTCACTGCAGAGAAATAAAACTTCAGACTTTCAATAGTGGTAAAAGAGTAACTTCACGCTGAATAAAAGGCCTCATTTACAAAGGTTGGCCATACACCAGTAAGATTCAGGTTTTTTAAACTTAATAACAAATTTAAGCCTGAAAAGGATACACGAGAACACTGGTCCAAAGCTCAGAGTACCAGAGGTCAATTTGCCACTCACCTGTAGGGATTTACTCAGCTGTAACTCCGTATGGCCTGAAATGGTGGATATTGTGTTGTCTGATTGATCTATTCTACTCTTCAGCACAAAAAACCCAAAAAAACCAAACAAAAAAAACCCAAACAAACACAAAAAACAAACAAACAAACAAAAAAAAAGAGACTGGTGTTAAAGATGCCTCCTTATTTTAGAACACAATGCTTCGGTGTGTAGGCAGACTGGCCTTTGAAAACAGAGTAGTCTTGATCTGCTTTATTAACAATTTTAAGAATTGAATCAGAACTTATGAGGAGATCTGGCAACTATGACAGAGAAGCGCTTGAGAAGGTCTAAAACTGAAAAGTCATTTTACAGTCTTGCAAATCAAATCTAAGTAGAAACACAGATGCTTTTAGAAATAACTTAAACAATTACATATTCCATTCTTCCACCTCAAAAGAGTTAATGCAGATTCTATTACACTAGGTTGAAAGGCAGCACACAGCTGCTGTGAGTAAATCCTATCTGCTGTGAAAGCATAGCCTGGAAGTTTCTCATGTAAACCTGCCTTAGTCTTCTCCTTTATGTTTTGAAAAATTACCCAATGCTTTCATCTCCTGCTATGTTAAAACATTAGCATGTCTTCATTCAAGGCTGAAGAGGTGGAAATTTAGGCAAGAGTGTACTGTCAGGGCTGTAGCCTCTTTATTTTGCCATCCCACTGTAAGCATACTATGTGGCAGGAAGACAAGAATTTGTCACCTTCTTCCTAAGTGTTTCCACTTCAAAAGTTCCACAAAATGGGGCAGTTCACTGAGCTGAAAAGAAGTCGTGGACAACACTGCAGTATCCCAGAGATTCTACTATAACATCTGCCCAGTAATCTTAAGGAGTTCACAGGTTCATCACTTGTTCTTGTAGCATGGTCTGCTATCACCCTGCCTGCAAAAGGTGGCAAACAAATGGGCCACCAAAGAAACGCCAAGTAGCTGACCTCTAGGACATCTGCTGCTGACTCCTTACAGCTCAGTATCTAATGGAAATGCATATGATTTATTTGAGATTTCTTAGAGTTACATTTATGAAAATGTCTGAAAGGGATAGGAACGGGAGAGTAAGAAGAGGAGTCCATCACTGGCAAATTGTTTAGATGTAAAAACAGGTTTCACACTCCAGAAATTCTCTGCCCAAGAAAACTCTTTGCACGTATTTATCAAAGACATTATTAATTTATACAGATAAGATAAGCAGCCATCCAGAAAATATTATAGAACTATTGCTACTGTTTCCCATAACGGTGGGGATTGCTGGACATTTAATAAAAGTCTGTCATATTTTTCCATTATTCTGACAAAATATGCTGAAGAACCTTTTATAATTTAAAAAAATCGAGTTCATTTCATCAGTCTTTTTAAAGTTAATTCATTGAGTTAAATTTATGAAGCTTATTGTCTGTAAAAATAAAGATAGACAAGTATGAAATCACGTGTCAGCTACAGGACCTAAATTCAGTGTGGAGAGACAGTGATAATTCTGATTATGAACTTATTAATCCTCTAAAATATTCTTTAAATGGCAGACAAATCAAAAGAATGTAATTTTAGCTTATCAGCAACCAACAGCACCACGATAGCTAAATTTAGCTATAGGAATGCTAGTTCTGCTGCAAGTTTACCGTGCTTAAAGTTAATCATAAGACCTTGCAGTTGTATAATGTGGAGAACTATTCCTCAGAGGAAAGCAACAAAAAATACTCTTTTCAAGCAGTGTGACAAATGTTGCAGGTTTGAAAATAAGATTTAATATAAGAGCTTGTCATATACAACCTGCATATTTGGCACCTAGATTTTCTGGCCTTTCCCATCATCTGAAAAGAATAAGTGCTCAAATTTTCCAAGGTTCTAGCTGGCAAATGACCCTATACTGAAACTAATTTCAAGTCACTTTAATACATGATTAACAATGACCACTCAAGCATTCATATGCTTATGATATCCAAATCCCCCAATAAGGTCTTCATCCTTAGTTTTCTTCAGCTGACAGAAGCTCTTCCAATGCCTTTGTTGTATTTGGTCAGAAATCCAAATCAATAGGAAGAAAAGCATAGGAAAATTTCTGTGGGTAATGCATCTCTAAGAAAATTTTAACATTTTTCTTATGCAGAAAAAAAAATCCATAGAATTTAAGAGTAGTGTATTATTCAGTAACGTATGGAAGGAAAAAATGTCTGTCTGGCAACTGTGAGCAGCTCAGGATCCTTCCATGTTTACAGCAGTGGAAGTGTGTTATATATTACAAACCAAACAAATGTCAGGGGAATTTTGTGATGGATTTTCATTCTTACATAGCAAAGTATTGCAAGTAGCATATAATGAAAGTTCATGAAGCACAGTGTAAGCCCTGAAAGCTAGCAATTTTGTTGAAGGCTAGTGACATGACTAAGGCAGGGAAGATTCAATGTCAGACTTGGACTTCAGAATTCAATCAACAATCTTTCCACCTATAAAGTGCTGAGAAATTGAATCTAGCCATGCTTTCATTTATACAGCACTTGTGCCTTATTTTCAACCAAGTTGAAAGGCAACAAATACATCTGGAAGATTACAGAGCTCACGCACATGCGATGGATAATTTTGACTTGCAGCCAGACACTCCCACAGCCACTTTCTTATTCTCCATCTTCAAAAAATTGAGGAAGAAAAAACATGAAAAGGCCCATGGGTCAACATGAAGACTTGGAGGTCAGCTCACAGGCAAAACAAGCTTGACCCTGGGAAAATTAATTTATTTCATTGCTCATTGAAATAGATTTGAACAGCAAGAAACAGACAAAAATTAAATACCTTCCTCTCCTCACCTTTTTCCCAGGCTCAATGTCATGCCTTCGTTCTCAGCTCCATGTGGCTAATGTTGGTTGTGGTCAGCCCATAGGAGATCCTTTCTGCTCATCTTTCCTGTCACTCTTCCCCTGCTACAATGTGAGTCCTTCCCATGGCCACAGTCCGTGAACAGCTCCAATGTGGGTCCTCAAAAGTTACTGACCAGGCCTTCCCAGCGATGTGAATTGTATGAGTAGAAATTTATATGCAGTCAAATATGCTAGAGAGAAAAAATAAGGGAGAATGGGAAAAAAAAAAAAAAAAAAAAAAAAAAAAGTCCTGACATTTAGTTGGATGGGTCAACCTGACCTTGCAGAAAGTACTTATGGGAGAGAAAACTTGATGATAAATATAGCCGAGAGAATGAAAGCCTGGGGAATGAACTCAGAATTGTGAGAAGCAGAATACAGAGTAGAGAAGGAAGAAGTGGGTGACAATTCAGCTAGCTGGACACAGCATTCACCCAAAAAACAACTGCTATTGAAATGGTGTGTGTCAAGAGGGAACTGGCAACCATTTGAGAAAGTGTCAGTGAGAAATTCATTTCCTTAGATAAATCAGCAAAGCACTTCAGAAAAGAAAGAATTGTAGATCATGGTGAGAAAAGCAGAGAGGCCACTGATGCTGAATTTTAGTTTAGTTGAGTGTGCTCGCATAAATGGTTGCATAAGGAGTTTCAGCAAGGGCTTTATGTGAGATGAATGTTAGATTTCTGCAATAAGGAGTGCCTTCTTTGTCTGTGCATGACTCCCCTCCTTTTGCTTTCTTATTTATTTGATATAACAACAGATTAAACTCTGTTCTTTCCCTTTTCCAAATGTAAAAAAGATACTAATTTCTCTACTTTTTATACAAAAAGTAAGAAGCGTATGCAATATCTTCAAACTAACACTCTTTGTTTTCTCTTCCCATTATTCTGTTTTGAATTGTCAGTTTACTCTACTATAGCTACAGTGTCGCTACAGGACACGAAATGAACAACACGCACACAGCCAAGTCATCAGGGCACGAAGAGGAGAGTTTACTTCTTTGCTTCGATTTATATTGATTTCTGACAATGACCATGGATTGAAGGATGAGGTTGCCACCTCTCCAACCACACTGGCCAAATTAGAAGTCCGTCAATTTTCTCCTCCTCAAGAGAGGAATGAAAAACAAAAGAGGACTGTTACAATAGCATACATTGTTTACATGAAAATCTGTGAGAAACTCCATTACAAAAATGAAAACATCAGAAGGCTGAAAAAGATCAGGGCGACACTGCAATTTCTTGGTTTAGGGTTCATCTCCTACTCGGCTTGGAATTCTGTGCAGAAGAACTTGAGCACTGAGGTTGAAAACCAATATCAGATATATAGTCAGAAAACTCCCTCTAACCCAAAACAGCCACTGCCTTGGTCTCCCAAAACACTTCTGTGTAAACAGTATCTAATAATTGTATTCTCCAAATGATTGAGTAGTTCTTTAGTGGAATTTAGTTAATGTATGTGTTGCAGTACCTCTAACTCATACACAAATTTCAGCAAAGAAGAAGGAAAGGATTTAATGCTACTTTTAGGTAAGTCTAGAAATAAAAGTGTGTCTTTTGTTACACGCTTTAACATGTGCATCCATGGCTGGGTCAAGGCTACAAAAATTAGTAATTTTAATCAATTAACTTTTCAAACAATGAAGACAACAGGCTCACAGCAAATAGTCAAAGTTATTAAAAGTGACTTTTTTAACTGACAAGATTAAGAGACCTTCAAAAAACTGACATTCAGTATCATCACTCACAAAAATGCCCTTGACACATTTCTCAGTCACAATTATCAAGAGAAAACCACATCTACACGTTCAGTATGTGATGAATCATGTCTTTTATTACCTCCAAACAGTATAAATAGTTATTGCTGTTTATTCAGTGCTATTTTAATCTCTTTTTCATAGGAAAACATTTTTAATATGCTTAATAAATATTGTGTAATGCCAGGTATTGCCTGAAGTGTCAAAATACTCAGTAGATGTAGTGTGATGCTTGCCTTAAAAATTGTTTTGTAAATATTATTGGTTCTATTAGCACAGGCAAAACGTAGATATCAACCTGTTTAGCAAATATCTATTTTTATTGCTGTTTAGCAATTAAATATTTTGAAAAGGCTTTTAGATATTTCTGCTAAATTTTAAATTTCCATGATAACTGATTGCTTTCCTAATACTTTCCCGATTCCAGCAATTTTAAGAACTAAATTTAACATGTTAGATAATTCCAAACAATTAAATATATGTTCTTTTTCAGGACCAAAATCAGTAATCTGAAATGTCTTTCCTGAATATTGAAAATCTTAAGGCATCATAAGATATAAATTATCATTGACATAGTCAAATGGAAGTTGTGAGAAGGGCAGTGTTGAATGGAAAAGCATATGAGTGATTTTAAATAGCCTTCTGGAACTTAATTTAGAAAGCTTCTGCCTTTTTAGTATAATTATTTTTACCATCCTCTCATTTACTTCCTGCTTCCTTCAGTCTGGAAATGTAATATTTTCTAAAGAAAGCTCATCACAAGCAACAATTAGTTTATGTAGGATCTTGAACAATTAAGCTACTGCTGGCCTACAGCTACACTGCTCTAATTCCAGATACACTCACATGATGGTACTATAATTAAAAACAGAGAAGAGAGAGTGTAAAAGCAATGCTCAGTCACACTATAAAACACATCTTCAGTAGCTACTGAAGAGGCACACATTTATAATCACAGCAAATTAACAAGAATCTAAAAATAGTTGTGCTTGTTTCCTGTGCATTGTGCATTGCACATCACTAATAAATAATTTTCACACTGTGTTGCAATTCACTGACGAATTAGCTATAAACATTCTGTCCTCCTGAATAGATTAGTTTATCATTAACTACCTGAATGCTTTTCCACATGACTCCTAATCAGGAGTTAAGAAAACTGTACTCAGGCATTATCGCACGTAATCCAATATAAACAATCAGTGCTACAAAATCATTATAAAAGAAATACATTCTTAGGTTTATTACTTTAATGGGATTAATTGATCTATTACAAGATTTCATTATACAGAAGATTATAGGGAGTGTTTTATTCATCATAGTCCAAACTTAAGAGTGTAACTAAAACCACAGCAATAAAAAGACGTTTTCTAAATTATTCCCCTTGACACAGTTGAAGAATCCATTAAAATACTCGGGCTAAAGTTTATACTAAAATAAGAAATATAGGGGCCTTTTACAAAGAGCATAAAAGTTACTGAACAAGATTTACTGTAATGGGCTGTAACCCTAGATGGAATGTGGAAGGGTATGTATCACATTCCTGTTGTTTCACTCAGCAGCACCTCCCATGATTAGATACCCCACGGCTCCTTTTCCACTGGGCAATGACCATTAACAAGGCTGTCATTACTACTGGGTT
>VZSR01001299.1:325273-336226 GCA_013398615.1 Brachypodius melanocephalos | reverse complement strand
ACAAAGCAAACATTATTTTAATAGGGTTTCTGTTTCATTAATTGTGTTCAGCTGGACTGAAATGTGGATGCTGAAAGCCTCTAACCCCCATAAGGAACTTAATCACACATTAAAATTAAGTTAAAGAATCAGCCTGAAGCTCAAGAAGCCAGACATACAGCTGGACACATACTCTCTTCTATTGGAAGGAAGAATATTCTGAATCTTCATCAAAATCCCTAGTGATGTCTTTTGCAGAGGACCCAGAAAATTCAGCATATCTGAGGAGCAGGAACTATCTAGGGGAGAGTTAGCTGTCTGCATATTTTTAATAGAAATATATCTGCCAAGAATCTTGGATATGAGTGTGGCAAAGGCAGCAACAGATGAAGAGAAATGTTCCTACGGCTGGAGCAGACCCATTATTTAAAACTTGCAGTGTCCTCACATTTGACAGGCAACAAAAAGCAAGGTCCTTAGTTTGTGTGTGCAAGTGCACAATTTCTTCTGCTTGGACTACTGCAACTCCTAAAATGTGTGCTCAGTACTACTTTTGTTTGAATTAATATTTTTACATTGGAAAGTGAGAGGACTGGCATCAAATTGAAAAATACCCATTCACTCTCAAAAAAAAAAATCCTAGAGATATTCAGGAATGTTAGTAATTTTAATGTTAGTAATAAAATTTTATCTTCGTTAAAGGCCATCAATGCAATCTCAGTATTAGGCTTCAAACCTGAACATTGAGACATCTACAAGCAAAAACATCATTTAAACTTTCAAAACATTTCCTTTCTAAGAGATTACAGTAATATTTTCTGGACATTCTATCGCTAATCTTGGATGAAGTAATTAGAAAAGCATGTCTGGTAATCATTATGGTTGCTTTTTGCAAAGCTGTTTGCAAATTTGTCACAACACTACCAGTGGCAAATGTTCTGCAGTGCTGTCCTTAACCAAAAATGTGTGAGGATCTACAGGGATCAAAAAAAATTCAAAGCCTAATATTTGTCCTTTGGTGCTGTGCAGCTCTGAGGACTAGTACCATACTCCAAATTTGAATTTCCAACATCTCAGTAGGAACTTCTCAGTTCCAACTTCTCTGAGTAAAGAGTCCATGCTCAGTTCCACCCATCTTACTAATTTCCTTTTTTCCCAGCAAAGGGATAGGTATCCTACCTTTCAGCCCTTTATGTATCTGTACATCTGTTAGCCTTCAGTCTAGCAAAGGCCTGCGTAAGTTTTATGTGCGTGATCTCCAAAGCAATGCATTTATCTCCCTGCACCTGAGGGGCACTGAACACTGTTCGACCAGCCCCAACATATGTCCCAATCTGAAAACCCTCTAATAAGAAAATATGCCCATCTAACCACAAAATTCATGCCTTCCTGAGAGTTTCAGCTGGTACACATTATCTGGAGGGAGGTAAAACTGAGTGGGTGCTATTGTATCCAGAAAGGCAGAAGAAGAGGATGTTGAATTTCCCATAAGGAAGGGATAAAGAAGGGCAAGAATCTTATGAGAAAAAAGGGATCAGGACTTTAAAGGAAAGGAGGGTCATAGACATGGATAAGATATTGAGGGAAAGGGTACTACTACCGAAAGGGAATACACCAGCCACAACAGTGTCGGCTCTTTTCTCCAGAAATGGAAAACAGGGGATTTACTTTGTTGCTTTTTCACTTTGCAGAAGAAAAAATACTGTTTAAAAGGTTTTCCAAAGGTTTGGGGGCCTCAGGCCTAACTTGTATTGTCATTTCTCTCCTAAAGTGTCAGGAGTAGAAGACATACTGCTTAAACTGCACTTAGATCTTTAATCTCCAATCCTACTTAGATCAGCTGCAGAGATGAAATATGCCTTATTTCAACACTTTACAGCTCCAAAAGTTCAGTAAGAAGAAGACAGCATGCATATGATAAAAGACTGGCCTCTTGCAAATAGCAACAGGAAAATATACCCTCTGGAAAATTTTAGAACAGAGGCCCTTAAACAGATTGAAAGAGTGTCAGTGGCACTTATTCTTCATGTTGCAGAACCCACAATAGCTGTGCCAGGCTGGCAGAGCACTGCTGCATCTAAACCTTCACTGCGATATGTAATCAGTGGGTACAGCCACTGGGATTTCTTTTTACTTGTAGTGCAGTAGAAAGCTCAGAAGCAATGAGAAAAAGGTAATGAAATGAAAGTAAATTTCTGCTGGCTTTTTTTTTACTATTATTTAAATACAGTACAGATTTGGAGTGAGGTATGCAGGTTCTGCCTTGTGTAGAATGAACTCTGTTATTCTGCCTCTTAGGAGAAGATAGAAGAAGGCAGTTAACACAAATATGCATCCTTGGAAATGGAAGTGATATGGCAAAACTCCTTCTCCTGTTTCTCTGCTCTCAGGAAGGACACACCAGGCTGGCTTTGAAGTGTCAGCAGGATTAGAAGACGGCAGCATGCCCTTGCTTCCTGATAAAGAATCAGCTTAGCCAGCACAGGACTTCATGTCCAAGCAGCAAGGGCAGCACGTATTTTTCTGAGTTGTTCTTTCAAACACCACTGTTGATAAAGAAACTTCAAGCATGTTTGAAAGCTATCAGTGAAAATTTCTCAGACCATTGATGTTCTTCAGGATAAACTTTGAGTTCCAATGCAAAATTAGCTGTGCCTCAGCTATCCACCTACTACACTGCTCCATGATTGATAAAATTTATCTGTGAACATCTTCTACATACACATCCTACTCTTGTAATCCGTTCATAAAAACACCATCACAACTGATACTCAGGATGATTCTGAGTTACAAGATGGAGAGGGGATTTTTACAAAGGCATGTAGTGACAGAACACGAGGGAATGAATTCAAACCAAAAGAGAGTAAGTTTAGACCAGGTATTAGGAAGAAGCTCTCAGTTTTGAGGGGGATGAGGCTCTGGAACAGGTGGCCCAGAGAAGCTGTGGATGCCCCATCCCTGAAAGTCTTCAAGTTTTCAAGCCTGAATTGATATTCTTCAGTAATTATAGTAGCTGTAGGAAAAAAAAATCCCATTTTAAAAATGCCTGTTATGTTCTTCATACTCAGTTGAGTGATAAAGGGTTTACAAGAACTCCAGGACAACAGAATCAGAATGTAACATTTTGATCAATTTCTCTATTTTATGGTTTTTGCACTCTTTTTCTATGTCTCAAGTAGAAGAGAGGTATTATTAAAACTCACAGTTTAAACAGAAGCCTGTAGCAGTAAAACTAAAATTGTATTTTAATACAACCCAATTTTGCTTTGTGACATAAGTATAAAAATCAGCAACAGAGCTTCTTATGACCACCACCAAAAGCAGATACCATCATACCATCCTCCTTGTTTGCAAAAGATCTCCAAGGATTCTGCCCTCAGATTCAAATTGCATAAGTAAATTTATTTTTCTTCTGTCCCACAAACAAACGTTTCTCAATGCCCATCCCTTATTTCCTTTTCATGCATAGAAATACATGCACTAGCAAAAAACAAGTTCAAATGTGAGAGTAGGTGTAGCCACAAAAATATTTTTCCTACCTTTATTCCAACAATGAGCCTTTTGAAGATTACTTGGTCTAATATTTTGGAGTAAGAAAAATCTCTTCAAACTCTAAACCAGATATTTGCCTTCTAGTCTCATTTAAGAAGGAATTGGACCTTTTAATTTCTCTGGGATTAGACATTTTGATTTGCATTAAATTTTCTGAAAGGCAGTTTTATGGGTGAAGAAATTTAAAAGGATAATTTTAAGTCTTGGATCTCTGATTCTTAGACGCCAATAAAAATTTTGCAAAAAACTTTTATCATCAGCACTCCTGTCAAAGGTAATTTTAACAGCGTCAATGAAGTAATGGAGAGCAGCAGAAATCACCATCTGTAATTCATCCTGAGTAAAAAAACCCTGCATTTTTGTAGTAGCTTGATTCCCATTAACAGGCTATATTCATTATTTAATTACATGCATTAAAACAGGTAAGTCTGGGTTAAAGCAACAATTCTTTCCAACTGCTCATTCATATTCAGGCAAAGATAACAGTATGCAGCAACACTTCTCACTTCACACAGGAAAATGAAATAATGACCTTTTTTTTTTTCTCACCTCTTAACCTCTATAGATGGGAAGACTGTAGGGGTCAAAACAAAGAACTGAAATTGGGTTTGGAGCGGCGAAGAATGACAGCTGCCCACCCCCCCCACCTGCTAGGAGATGGAAATGTGCAAGACAGAAACAAAGACCTATACTCTAAGCAGCACTGGGAGATGATCCCCGGGGGAGTTAGACTGACAAAGTTATGACCTAATTAAAGAACATCTCTTACACATTGTCATTGTTCCTGCAAGTCTAGGACAAAATACTTCTTTCCATAATGCGCATACAAAGACTGGAGACAAGGTACAGTATCACATTAACAGCGTGTCGGGACTCTAAGGTGCATGTGTGTGAGAAAACAGAGCTCCCAAGATCACCTTGCATTTATTTGGCTTCAGAAGGCTATGCCTGGACTTTGAAAGCTGTTGTGTTAGTTATTTTCTACTAGCACATCAAATTTAAATGAAATAGTGTTAAGCTACTTTTCCTGTTAAGTTCTGTGGAAATGTGCCATAGGTGTTATTTTGCTTAGAAACTCAGGTATTAGAGATGAACAGTGACACGAGGAACAACTGCAAAGCTGTAGTTCCACCATCACAATAGAACTTTGTCATATGGCACTGTAAACAACTGAACCTCTGCTTCCCATGCCTATTTCTCTCTTTTAGTTCAGCAAAGTTCATTGTGCAGCTGCAGTGTGAGCCACATAAGATATCTGATCCAGATAATATTAAACCAGGAGGAAAAGATTTCGCTCACAATGAAATCTCTAGTACTAAATGAAAAACCATGCCTTTTAATAGTAGGCAAATGTAAGCATGCCAAGCCTATCAAGTGTAGCTGGTGTACCCACATTGCTAATTAAGATATGATTTTTTTCAGCATGAACTCTGCCATGTAGCTCATCATTGTATCTGTAATATTTGTCAGTATCTAATTTGTTTCATTAGCACTGTACAGTCACAGTAAGTAATGCAGATTGACAGGGACTTTTTCACTTCTCTCTATTGCTCTTTCTCAAAAAAAATTTTATGAATTGTTATTTTGAGCACCAAGACAATAAAAGTAAAGAACCTGAAAGGGTCTTCAGACATTTTTCCCCTCAGGAACCATCAGTATATTTTGTAAAAACTGACTGGCACCAATGAACTATATAGGGTTTGTGAATTTTTTTAACAGTAAAGTAAACTCTAAAAAAGTTTAAACTAATCAATGGAATTGAACAATAGATGTCATGTATAGTTTCTTTGCGAAAAAGAAAAGGTGCTAGCCAATTGTGGAGTAATTTTTCATTCATAGGAATTTTTTTCCAGCTGTCCAATGAACTAGGATGTCAATAAATGTCAACATGACCTTCCTATATGATTTGCACTATGTCTGACACGAACTTAAAATAAAAATTGTCCATGATAAGCCCAGTAAAAAAGAGACATTTCCTATTCTCAAAAATGGGGTGATAAATTCTCAGTCTCAAACAATTATAAACGCTCAGAAATAGTAGGTTACATTTTTAAAATTTACTATTAAGGGAACTTAGATGAAAACAAAATTAAGCACACTTCCTAGGAAGAATTCTCTAATATCAAACTATGCTAATTGTAGCTGAGATATCTTCACCTACAATTCCAAACTGAGAGTAGATGTAGAGTTAGATAGATGGGCTTCTGATGCCAGAGAAGACCACTCAAAGATTCACCTGAATGAGGAAAGAATGGAATACTTTGTAAGTTATTTAGATAAGGGTGGAGTGAGTTAAGGGTGACCTTTGAATACCAGCAATAGAGGAAAGGATAGGATTGAATCCCACTAGACAACATTTGAATGAGCATTTTTGAAGTTTACACAATAAGATCAATAGGCACAAGGGCATTTTGCTCATAAATAATACAGCAGTAGTTATATTTGAAGATGGAGGTAATTACAAATTAAAAGACATTTTCTAGAAAACTGAAAACACCCGAAGACTGTGTTCTCGTTCATGTAAAAAAGCATATGTAGGCAAAATAACATCATGGACTATCAAATGCTGCATGATAGATCCCATCTCTTTTTAAAGAAACCTCTAAGCATTCAAATATCAAAAACTGGAAGAGGGACTGCCTTTGTCTTATATTCTTTACTTAAATATGTATTAGTTGTCACAACCAGGGACAGGTTTCTGACCTAGAAGGACTCCTCACTTCACCAAAGCAAATATTCTTATGTTTTACTACATTTTTTTTTCCATACTGTTTTTCACAGAAACTAATTTGCCCATCAGAAAATTAACTCACAGTCATACATCTTTACTGCCTGGTTTGTTCAACAGAATTTATAACCAAAGTGGTTGTATTAGGAACATCTTGCTATTTTGTCAAAGATCCAGCATGGTATTAAAAGAGAAACCAATAGTTGCTTATGTAAATACAATGCAGATGGTTCCCTATTGATGAACAATATCTTTCAGAGAATAATGAGTTTGTCTGGTGCCAATTAATGTTCAGTACATGTTGCTCCCATTGTCAATATTTCATGTACTCCAGAGGAAACTAAATGTAAGTTATCTTATGGTAAGTGATAACTCTATGGGCACAAAAAACATTCACAGGGTCCCCATATGGACCACATATAATGCTTTGTGAGATCTGTGTGATTATGGCCAACATACGCATGAACCTAAGTCCACTGTCTAGGAATGGTGGAGAGATCAATAGCAAAATACTTATCTCGATGAAAATCAGAATGACTTGTCATATTACATCTGTGCCATTCTGGTTGGCTTCGTTTTGGCGTGTTGCAAAAACCTATATTGCCTGCATCTTCCAGTGGAATTAAAGACAAAACATGAACCCTTATATAAATGGGAAGTGAATATTTAAGACCCTATTAAAAAAACCTCACTGATACGAGTGGAGCAAGTAAATAAAACATTTTAAATATTAGAAATTGCTTGTTTTGTTACTCCAATTTAGTGGAAAATGCCAAAGTGTTGGACCAAGGAAGGTAACGAAAGTTCTTCCCAAACACAGCCTTTGAGTTTTATCAGGTTTGGTTTGGTTTTTTTCATCCTGCTAATTTGCCATTCATAAACAGCAGAAAATTTTTTTAACTCACATTCATCAACTTGTTATTCACCTCACTTTGAACCTGGGAGCTGTTGCTACTCAACAGAACACCCAGAGCTTCATTTAGGCAATTTCCAACACATGCTGTGAGGAGCACACCACCTGCTGCTACTTCTGCTTCTACTACTCTCCTGCAAACACCACTTGTGGTGCCAGGAAGACTGAACAAGAGATAATAGAACACACAACACGAGATAGGGATGTCTATAATTGAAGTTCTGACATCTTCTTTCTGTCTTTACTGTTGTCCACATTTTCTCTGTTCTGCTCCCATCAGCACTGATTTTTAGTTTATAATCTTCTGTGAGCTACAGCTTCTTTTTTTAAGATTCTATTACAGTAGACATACCCATACTTGTTTCCTGTATATATCAGTTTAAAAGCAAACAGAAGACCAGCTGACAGATGATCTATTGGAAGAGGGCAGAAAAAGACACCTTCACACTAGATTTGTCATGTTTCTCTATTCATGCTACTAAGGAGTTTCATTATAATGGTCCAAATGAGCCACCTTTCATCACCCTATTGGTTTATTTTAACTGCTTAACAAATGCATAAAATATGTTAATCATTGAAATAAGTAAGCCAAAGAAGGATATGCCTGTATATATAATTTTAATTGTTTCTAATTATTTTCTAGTAATTAGACAGTGGAAGCATTGATTAATTAGCTCTATGATTGAGAAGCATAGTGGGGTACAGGACACCATCCACAGAGGACCCTTGGATGAACCTTGCCTGGTGCGCCATCCTGAAAAAATCGTTTTGTGCCTTCTGCACTCTCATAGCTAGCACGGCTGTGCAAACTTTATCAACAGCTTCCCTGTCCCCAAGTCAATTGCCCCATTTGGCCTGGTGACAGGATGCCCTTGGAGGCCAGGAACCAGAACTAACATATTTTTGACTGAGGGAACCTTAGAATTCCAGTGTCTTTACTGGCACTTTTTGAAGAGAAAATATAGAAAGCCTACATTTTTAGTTTATTTTATTTTGCCCTGGTCCTTGCAATCAGAGACTATTACTTGCTTTGACTTTCAGATCTGTGCTAACTAAGAGGGGCAAAGTTGAAATGAAATTTATTGCTCTGCCCTCATTGAAATATCTGTATTAATGCCATCTAGCATAATGCAGTTTTGTTTTCACTAGGTTTTGCTGACACAAGATCCTCTCATCACTAAATTTTTTTCAGGCTAAAGTTTCTCTTTGCTTCACCATCCATGGAATGATAAGATAACCCTCTTGACTCACTGTGGTGAGACATGTTTCGCCCAGAAAAAGGTTGTGTGGGGCCCAATACATGGAGACTTTGTCCAGCTGAGGTCTCTGGAGCTATGCTTATATTCTCATTATTTAAGCACTTTGGAAGCAGGACCACATAGATGCCCATTCAGAGATCTATTTAAACAGCAGCAGAAGTGAGCATAGGCTGTTGCGGCTATATACTACTAAACAGTCCACAGCTCTCAAACATCCACACTGGTTAAACATCATCATGGTCCCTAATACAAACTTGAGTCATGCAAACTATTCCTCTTTCAGATTACATTTGGACATTGTTTGGATGTGCTGTACATATCAGAAACTATTCCTAAAGATGTATGACAATTGTGTTTGGGAAGGGTGAAAATCTGACCAATGTGAGATAGGACACAAACTCAGAGCTAAAAAACACCTTCTGTCCTGCTTTATTTAGGAGTAGTCAGTAGATTAGCTTAAGCAGATTCAAAAGAGGCTGTTGGACTGTTGATCTGTAAAGTACTCAAGGCCCTTATCCCAGGAGGTGAAGAAATTCCCTATAAAATTCGTGTCGCCTCCACAGATGATGCCTCCTAGAGATTGGAGAGTCAGAATGCATGACAGCTCCCAAGACATGAGCTGCTGCTGAACAACACTGAATAATAACTTCTGTTAGTGTAGTCTAGAAAAAATCTGTGTCAGATCAGGAGTTCATGTCCTCTGTACAGAGAGTTATCCTGAACTAGACACCTCATGACATTTAGCGTCACAGAACAGAACACAGTCTGCCATTTGGGGTTCAGTAGGTGACAGTGAGGCTTCAACAGCAATATTTTATAAGAAACAGAAATTGCCTCCACGAGGTGAAGGTTTATATCAACAGCTGTTGTTTGCTGACAGCTCGCTGGGTCAGTACTTTTTGCAGTATAACCAAACCAACTCAACTTCTACATTACTGAGATGGTAGCTGGAAAATTTTTAGTCCTTCGCTATTTTTGTTCTAATTCATAAAAAATATTTACAGTGTCTTGACAATAAAATGAAGAACATTTCAGTTTACACTTCTGCTGTGAACTCATGTCCACTGGCTGCACATACTTTACATGCAGTTGGGCACATATCATACTTGTGTGCCACTGGACCCATTGTCACCTGCAGAGACATTAACTTTCTGATTTAAAACTCCATTGATCCATAAGCACTGGAGATCTATGAGTAGATGGAGTTTTTTAATAAAAATCAGTACAACATGAAATAGTCTGAACATTTTATTTAAAAAAAGCATAACTGCTTTTTCTATGTTGCTTGGCTTGGTTTCCAGCTGAGAAACTGAAAAAATGAAAATTCTTTTGGATCTATTGTGAGATCTTGCTTAATACCCCACCAGGTTTGGGCATACAGGTTGGTTACACTGCTTAGCCCTTTGCCTAGTAAAAAACAGCCCAGATTTCCATTAGAGACATCCCTTTTAAAATCCTCACACAACATAATAATCTTCAGTATTTCTTCAGTTTCTGTTCATTGGCAATCTATGAACAAAAACAAAATAAATCCACGAAAGTACAATGATCTCAAGTACATGAATCAGGAACATGAAAATGTAATTACATGTATGAGACTGCATGAAGCATCCTTTATTTTTGTTTCTTTTCATGAATGCAATTTCTGTTGCTTTTGCTCGCTAAAGTTCTCATGAAATAGACTGTGGAGCTCTATGATGGCAATTAGTACAAGAGACAGAAAAGCTATCTTTACAGCTGGATATTACTTATTTTTTACCTCATAGTAATCATCCCAACATTTTGTAGCCTTATAGATCTAATAATTATAACATTTCTTAGTGATTTATACTGTGTGGTGATAATAATAAATATGAAGCTCTTTTTTCAGTCTTCAGCACTTTTAGTGCATGATACTAAATATACCCTAGCCTGTTGTAAATTCCATCCTGGAGCATTCCTATAGCTGAAAGTCTTGCTTCCACAGAATATTCTATAATGGCAAACACACAGAAAGCTAAGTCTGCAAAACTGTATGCAGACAGTTATGGATTTTAAGCAGAACATACTGAAAGGTAATTGAGTCACTTTGCCACTCTACATGATTTGCAATTCTGGAACATAACTGCCAAAAATTGATTTATTTATTTATTGCTAAAGATTCAGCTAGTTTCCAAAAAAAAAATAGTTAACAGTCAACTCAAATCATGAGTTGATTGAAATCATATAAACATTATTAAACTGAACTTACACAGACATTATAAAAAGAGGGCCACACCATTTGTCAGTAAGAAGGTGGTGATGCATTAAAGAAAGCCAACCTAACCATAGTATGGGGCTGAAGCTGCTGGAAAGCTCCACGGGAGGTGCAGTTAGGTCAGGATTCTTGCTTTTGGAGAGCTGAGATCTCTGCAGTTCTGCATTTGCAGACATGGTGTGCCTCACTAGGGTGAGACTGCTGCACTGAGAAATGGACAGTGAGTGGCTTGGGGCTAAAACCTCCTCAACATCCCTGGTTTACTAGCACAGAAAAAAAAAAAAAA
>VZSR01001299.1:297594-325173 GCA_013398615.1 Brachypodius melanocephalos | reverse complement strand
TCAGATCCAGGATCCTTATTTTGCCTTCTTCATCAAAATAACCTAGATGATTCCCCTTTCTACAATATTTTTTTTAAATTTAATTACACCTATTGACAGCAAGGTTGGTTTCATATCCCACCACTGAAAGATAAAAGCATAGTTTAAAAATCCTTTTCTTTTACAAAGACCATGAATTTAAGGCTCAATATGGAATTTAATGAGAATACTTTCTGCTGTAACTTTAAAATTTAGCATGAAATCTTAGTACTATTAAAGTAGATGATTTTTTAAAGGAACAAATCAGGTAGAAATTAGATTTTGTGTTGACCTTCCCTCACCCCTGAACATGAGTAGAGACATGAACAGCATCCATACTTTATTTATTCACAATTTGTGTTAGGTCCTTACACTATTGCGTTATGTGTTGCACAAACACCTGATGAGACCTAGTTCCTAGATAAGCTATTTAAGACAACAGGTAGAGGGTGAATAGGCTGGGTCAATGTCAGTGCCAACAAACAAAAAAGGAGAAAGTAAAAATCATTAAATAACTGAGACGACATTCATAGGAAAATATGGGCCAACAGTTAAGCGTGACTAGGATAGGCAACATTTAAAATTCCTAGTGAAACATGGCCAATTATGTGTTTAAGGCATACATTTCACCATTCTTTATTTCATTCAAGCCTGTTCTCTTTTTCCTGATCTACTACTTTAGTTATCTCTCTGAAGAAGGGAGGCTTTTTAAGATATTATCTCTTGGTCACCCTACCTGCTTCCAACAATGGGTGTGCAGCAAATAGGTTTGATAGGAATAGTACCAAATACACTGAATGGTATTTCTCAGCTCTCTACTGAAAGGACCACCTAACAACCCTGGGAAAAAAAATCCACCAACTATTTTATGTTCCAGTGTGGTCTGGAAGCTTGGGGGAAGGGGAATGATGACATTAAAAAATAGCACAACTTTGCTTACCTGTTTCTTTTTGCAGAAGATGTGGTTGCAGTAGCAACTTGGTTGTGACTTATCTTGTGACCAGTCACCAGCCAACGTGTGGTGGATCATGTGTGGTGAATTATGTGCTTGTTCTCTTTAACACACTGCCTCCCACAAAGACTGTCTAGACCAGCAGTACTGCTGTAGAGGGCAAGCTGCCCCTCTGGGATTCTGGAAGCTGAGATGTTGGCAGCACTCAGGTGTAGCTGCCAAGACAAATTGTGGCTCCAGAGTTCAGAAGAGGAGACAAGTCACTCAATCTACTTAATACAACATTTCACATCTAGCTGTTCTGGGGCAGATGTGAGTAAGGCAAGGAGATAAAAGGGATGGTCAGCTACCTCTGACCATTTCATTCTACTACCATTTCATTCTTTATTAGTGTAACTGCTTCTGACTCTTAGAATTGTTAATACATGTTGTCCAGAATGAAAAAGAAATGTGTTCACATCAGGTCCTCATCTTTGCAAGAAGAGATGTTGCAGAGATGCTGTTCTTCTGCTTATGGATAGAAATCAGGGTGCTTTGGACTTTTGTAATATTTCAGAAGCTCTCAAAACAAGTTCAGTGAGGCAGTTTTGAGACATGACTTCTAATTTTGACCACTACATTGAAAATTTAAGTAATAACAGGATTAAAGCTTTTATAGCATTTACTCATTTCTCAAATTTATGCAGGTGTAAAAAGTCATACTGCTGATTTGTTAAATTCAACCTAGGTCCTTGTTTTACATGATCATGCCAATGACAAATCAAACAGTGTGTTGAACCATGACTAGTTGAACCATGGCAGCATAATGACAGTCCCAATAGCAGTACTTGTACCTCTCTGAGCTAAGGGAAATACCTGCAAAGTTTTTCAGATACTTCAAAAGAGCGTGGATATCTAGAGCACAACCTTTTGTACCCACCAGGGCAAAGACAGAACCGAGCATCAGATTTCGTTTGGGAGCTTTGACTTTTTTATTGGATTATCTAAAAGGACTTTGAGCTTTATTTCTAAAAAAATTCTGTGTTCAATCACTATGAGTTCAAGTGTCTGGATTCTTGAAGATTTGACATATGTTATACAGGCAGGCATATAACTGGATATTAACATTTTAACATCTGTTGCATTTTCTAGTCCAAATATTTGCTTCCTATTTTCCTTCCTACAGTTTTATTTGTCTCAAGATAATGTACAGTATGTGACAGACCAAATTGCCACAAGGCAATCAGAGACAGTAATTTTCTTTTTCACAGATAGATGAGTTTAACAGGGATCACAATGGCCATTCAGCCTAATCTCATTTATTCCTTTCAGACAATGATTCTTGCATCTACCTAGATTGTTGCCCAGATTCAAGGCTTTGCCTGCCTGAGATTTAGCCTACCCTGAGAGCTATGTTTGATATCTGGTTATTCTCTCTCACTCACTCACTCACTCACTCACTCACTCAAAAAAAAAAAAAAAAAAAAAAAAGAGAGAGAGAGAAATTTGATTTCCAGTTTGAGGTCTGATCTTAAATTTTAGATATTTTATGCTTTTTTTTTTCCTATTAGGTTATACAGCCCTTCACATAATTAATTGGTCTAAGAAATACACAATGTCAGGATCCATCTATACAAAAAGTGTACATCAAAACTATAGTTCTAAGAAATTTATGCTGTATACTAAGACAAGCAGAATTCTAGTACATTAGGAAGCCAAGTGTATTTCAAAACTGACAACATCAACTGAGTCAGTTTTCACTATTAACAATAAAGAGTGTGTCTCCACCTAATTTGGTGTGAGGGCATAATGTATGCGACATGTTTAGTGAGCAACCACGGCTGAAATAATGAACACACATAACAGATCACCTAACACTGAAGTGAATATAACCACTTAGAAGTTTAATTTCTTCTTCAAAATAAAACACATGGGAACTATGAGTCCTGTGTGAGAAAAGGCAATTTGAATATAACACAGATAAATTTGAATACAAATAGCACAGAACAGTTTTCAATGATAGAGAAGCTATTCAAAAGAGCAAATAAAATACTATGGAATCAGAGTTCCTCAGTCACCTCCTTGGACTAAAATGACATTAAATCTCAAACATGACCAGTGATAATACATTATATGTATGTTTAAAAGTCCTGTTAAGTAGTGAGCATCTATAAATTGGTAAGATTAGAAATTAAAGAGAGTGCAGAAAGTAAGATGACAAATTATACCACATGGCCAATGGCCAGAACTTAACATAGGATCACTCGTTTCTTTAGGGAGTTGATTGAGTCATGTAAAAACAAGACAAAGTTGTCTGTTTTGAATAATCTTTTTTTTTAAAGCAAGAAGATATACAATTGCTTGGCATTTCAGCAAAAAATTGCATATATACATACATATATATTATCTATATATATATGTATAGATAGTGTTTTATATCATATTAATTTCTGTATTTTGCAATTTAGGTCTTTGTTTGTATTTTATATCATATATGCATCACAAAGACACTTCTGTTGATATGACTAGTCAGGGCAGATTTTGTAGAAAGTGACAGAACTCTGCAAATGCTGAGCTTCAGACTACTCAAATAATACTGTGTTTTGCAAGACAGGTCAAAAAAGGTTTTGACTATCAAAATAGTTTTCTTTGGGGTGGCAGGAAGACACAAAAATAAAAATCTTACTGTTTGAAGTGAAGAAAAGATGGTCAGTAGTCTAGTAGAGGGAACCATTAGTCATTAATAGTATTCATGCACTTGGAAAGAGTTAACAAAATAAATCCTTCTGCAAATTGCATGCAGCAACTTGAAAACTTCAGGATAAGCATTCAACTTCAGTAGAATATTGTCTCCTACTGATTTAAAAGCTCACTAGCATAGACAAGTTAAAAACATGCGAACGTGATATCAAGAGAAAATCAGTCAGAATTAAACAACTCCTTGCAAATGGTTGACAGGTACAGCAGAACAAAGGACACATTATCCTCTGTTTATTTCCTTGAGCCCTTTAGCATACATTATGCACTCCACTGAATCTAAGCTTTCAGCTGAGCAACCTGTGCTTGGTCTCAGCTTCAGGACTGCTGGATAAAGCAGTAGCCTTGAAGGTGCCGATAGCTACCCAGCAGAATTTTACCTGGGCACAGGGCTGGTTCTTCTGTCAAGATTTAATCTTGATTTGGATGATATGGGAGTAGTTGCAGACAGTTTGACTAAGATTCCACCAAGCCAATTTTTAATGAAATATTAATAGGGCTCAGTAAGAACAGAGACTTTAAACAATTTTTTTTTCTATTTTTGTTGGGTTTTGACAAAATGTTCAGGCTAAATGTTCCACTTCCACACAGACCATCTCACTAAATTTGGGTCTGTCACTGTTTTCTCAAAGCTGTACAAGTTTCTGAGTTTTCAAATCTGTTGATCACGATGGCTGACAGTGTGGCAAAAAGTAACAGATGCCTGGAGTCTCAGTTTGCAGAGATCATCATTAAGTCATAAGCAATTATCTACAAATAATTTCTGATAGCCTTATATGGAGATTTTATCATTGCCTAAAGCAAATTGATAGGATATAGAAATGGCCAAGATTTAGTCTGTCTTCATAAATTTTCCTGATGAAAAATATCTGCAGATTAGAGAAATTCCATTTACTTCACTCCCAGTTTTAAAAATTAATATTTGACATGGTAGATACATATTTTTGAGATTGCTGCATGTTCTTCTGTAGCAGAAAGCATGCTTGACACATTTATATATATATAAATATATATTTCATAAATTTGATAAATATTTCCAAAATACACGAGGTATATAAGATAAAAATCTTTAACCTTCTTCTAATAAACTAAATTATTTCACAGGCTTTACTGAGGACTGGGCCATCAGATTTATTTTTCAAAAATAATATTAATTAATATAACAAAGTGGTGATCTATATCATTCTGTCCTTTTTAAACTTCTGAAACGAAACCTTGCTCTGTGATCAAATAACGAGTTGCCTTGATTTACCCTAATACATACTTCACACGGATGTAGTCTTATTTATACTTGCTTATTGAAACAGGAATTACACTCAGGCTTTAAAAACAGAGTTTATAGAGTTTATTAGGAAAATATAATTATGAAGGAAAGCTTAGAATTTAAAATGCCTTGTACTTTGTTTCCTAAGCACGTGATTTTCTTCCTCATCTACCAAATAGCCAGTGATAAATTTTAGTAAAAACGGCAGTCACACTTATTAAGCAGATCAGTACATATTGAAGGCAGATGAGATATGATTTTAATTCAGTAAGTTTTAAGACCAAATATTTTGATCATTCATCATTTTCCTCTACATCCATGCGAAAAAATAAAAATTAAGTTTTGTGGAGTGAGCAGTGTTTTCTGTTCTCACTTCTGATCCACACTAACCTCGCCTTTAAGGAAAAGAGGATAATTTAGAGGGGGAAAAAAACTGTCCAAGAACAATTGGGTGAGGGTCAGGTTGTTACCTGCTATTTCAGGTTCATATTTACCACTAGACTGATAAATAAAAACCATACACATCTTGAACAAATGTGGAAGAACTGAGGATACCTACAGAGGCAACAGGAAAGAATTCATGTTAATGTTGTTCCTTCCCATCTCCCCAGCCTCTTTTTGCACCTGTAGTTATTAAGAGAAACAGAGATTTGGGATCAGAATATGCTGTTTCAGAAATCACACACATCAATGACTGGGGTCCAAACAGGTACCCAGGGTCAAATCGTGTCATTTCAGCAACTTGATCAGATACTAATGGGGATTGTCAATTTTCCTAACCCACAATGTCTATATTTCACATAAAGTCTGAGGAAAGGGAAGAGCTGGCATAAGTATCACTGCTGCATTTAGAGGTTTTATAGACCTGCAATGTCTCTGTGCCATTTTTCAGAACACTGTAATGAAAATATAGCTCTTGTCTCCAGGGAGAGGGATATCTAGAGCCATATATAGAGCTATCAAAATACCATCTGCTAACAGGGAAAGTGTTCCTACTACTTTTATTCACTTATGAAGGGCTTTATTCCTTAAACAGAATGATTATTCCTAAGCCCAAATTTGTAGGAATAAAGGAGGGAGAACCTGGCTTGCCATAAGACATTTGTCACCCCTGAAATTACATTTATATTTTCCAGGGTATGATTAAAACCAGAACTTTTGCCAGAGATATTTGAAGTTTAAATACATGTTGTTGCAGTTTGGTATTTGTGGAGATTGCTGGGGTATATAACCTTTAAAAGTGGAAAAAAGCCAGCATTTTCAAGTTATTTGGATTGTAAACATTTAGAGATTACATACTCATAAAAAAAAAAAAAAAAAAAAAACAAAAAAACCAACCAAACAAACAAAAAAAAACAAACCACACCCCAAACTAACAAATACCTTTAGGCACAGGACTGCATTAGAAGGGCCAAGGAGCAGCACATCCACAAGGGAACTCTGGGGGATGCATAAGTGGCTTTAGAAGTTAACATAATCTTTCCTCTTATTCCTAGAAGTATGGGCAGCCATGGGAATTGGCTGATGTCTAAATATTGGTGCCTCCAAACCATCTCTTTTTGTATCAGTTCAGTGGCCATTTCTGAGTTTCCTCCTACCTGAGTACACGAGTACATGAATCAGAGATATAGAAACACATAAATCATAGACTCAGAATAGTTTGTATTGGAAAGGACCTCTAAAAGTCATCCAGTCCAACCCCTCAACTGAGGTTTCTCAGTGCCTATTCCAACCTAAACTTGAATGTTTCCAGGGATGGGATATTTAACACATCTCTGTTTCAGTGTCTACTATTATAAAAATTACCTCATTACAAAAAAAATCTTCTTCCTTATTCTTCTAACTTAAATTCACCAATTTTTGGCTTAAAACCATTGTCCCGTGTTCTTTCACAACAGGCCCTGCTAAACTGTTTGCCTCCATTTTCTTATAAGTCTCCATCTTTCTTATAAAGTCTCATTGAAACTTTCCCCTTTCCAAACTGGAAAATCCCAGCTCTTATAATCCCCATGGCCCTAGTCTGGACCTGCTTCAACAGGTCCACATTTTTTCTAGGCAATCTGTTTGTCTGACAAAAAAAATTGTCACAATTTTATATATTTTAGAATAATTTCCACTGGAAGTTATGGAAAGGCTGAAAGTCTGGAAAAGATTTAGTAGTGCAGGACATAAATGCACTTAAGGTAATTTAAGCCACAAATTTTCTTTAATGAGTGTAAGATTAACAGTTCCAAAGAAAGTGAGGCTTGCATACGGTAGCATCCTATTCCTACAAGGAGCTTAATTTGGTCAAGCAAACAGACATTCCTTTTTATATGATCAGAACAAATTAAAACCTGCTGGTCTGACTATCAGACAAGTTACAAGCAGGTAGATATTCACAAAAAGTACTATTTGTCCCTTACTTTTGTTGTGGAAGTTCGAGTTAACCACAGACTGAACCTGTGTTCAATATTGCAAGCCCAAATCTAGCAGATGGGTCATTGCATAGCTAAAGGCACTTCTGTGTTTCCAAACATCTAGATTAACTAAGTCAAGCTGACAAGAACATTTACTAGATGCATTTTTCTCTTTGTGTTGTGCTCAACCCACAGCCATAGGGTCAGGGAATACTTTCCATTTTGATTTAGGCTTTCTTGGCCTTTTATGTGCAGTCTAGTTGGTTTGTGTATGTAAATTTTTAACTAAACCATGAAAATAAACTTTTTCATCACTTCTGTTCCTATTGCTGCTTGTCTTTGACATAAATCTGGTCACAGAGGGCATCCCTTCTACCATACATTTTTGTCAGAAAGGCATGGCTTCCTTGCTTACTTGTTACTGTGGACCGCCTTGCACCTCTGTTTCACGTATTGTTGAAGGAGTGTAAGAGGCAATCCATTGGAACCTAAAACTAATCTTTGGTTGGTAAATAAGATTTGTTTAAATAAGATTTGTATTGTTTCTACAGAATCCTCATCTTTCCCCATATTTAACTTTTTTTTCCTGTCAAACTTTTTATTAAAAATGGGGGGGGTTTGTCTGCTTTTCTTTTCCACCTTCTGTGTTTTCAAGACAAAAAATTCTCTTGAAGGATAAAAGTATACTATAATAAGGAACCATGGGAGCAAAGCCAAGGTAATAGCCTATCAAACGAAATCCATCTGAGGAGATGCTGAGCTTTTCTTTTTGAAAAGGACTGAGCTTTCCGTTTCATTTTGCAAATGGAACTAATCATCTAAAATAGTGCATCTTCATTCTGGTGCAAAGGACTGCATTAGAGCTCTCCCTAGAAGAATAAAAGTGACTGCTACACATACATAGAAATTTGAGCAGCTTTTAAAAGGAGTTTCTTTCTGAGAAATCTTCAGCTGTCTGTGGAGATGGGGGTAGATTAGAAGAGGTGAAAATGTTCAGAGAAAATAAAGGATTTCATTGCCATGCTGTTAACCCCTGACTCTGGTGGATTGTTGTACCCTGCTCACAGCAAAAACTAAGCTTCTAGTAAACTATGGGCAGACAGTAAAAGCGAAGGTTGTCTCAGTGTTGCTGTCAGACCATAGTATGTGAGTACTTGTGTGTACACATCTGTCTGTGTTTGTATGGCCTCGATATAGTACTGACTCAAACGGCAAAGTGCTGATCATTATGGCATACATGTCAGGAGCTGGTTTTATAACATGTACAGGGAGAGCACTTCAGGCATTCTCTTGTTCAAAGATTTGAATAAGCAGGTTTTTCGTTTTCATAAGATGGATTGGTATCCTACCAAAAGGGGATGTAAATGCAGACATATTGTATCATATCACATTACTGATTAGTTTGTATTTCAGAATATTAATATGGACAGTAACAAACACACTGGGTTGTCCCAGTTAGATACACACTGTGAATATGAGTGGCATTTGCCCCAGGATTTAGGCAGGACTTGAAAATGGACAGCAGAAGAATTAATTTATGCCACACAATAGGACTGCAACGTCTGGAATTCTCCATCCAGAGAAGAATCGTTGGAATAATTTAGCTTAAGGAAACTGGGCATGCAACACGATCCTAGGGAGCTATGCAATTAATGTTCTGTCTGCCACATTAAAGATTTACCACTGAGATGGTCCATTTGCATACAACATACCCCCAGTGCCAGGAAAAGCTTCACTTGCTTTCACCACCCAGTACGGCACCAGACAGCAAGAGTGAGATGCTGTTTTGATTCAGTTACTGCTCAGCTGTATATCAAACATGTTAGAGAAACAGGCCTTGACTTCAACATGTTTGGTTTGGATCAGCGGATTGAGCACTTGCTGAGCTCTGGAATACAAATGATCAACCTATCTGTCTGAGCACTTTCCCTGTTGGTGCCATCCTCTCACTGCCTATGGCTAATGCAGTAATATGTATGCAGTGCACAGCATCCTATGTGACTGCCACTTGACAAAATGTGCCAGATCATCATTGTCTCCAGACGAGACAGATTTATTATAATTCAATATGTTCCTCGTGAGCACTTTTTTTCTGTCTTATGTTGCAGTCTGCACAGCATTCAGAATAATAACTACATGCTCTTATGACATTGCCACACTGAATTCTTGTGGCTGAAAAAATCATTTCCTTGGCTCTGACAGAAATTCACCCACAGCAATATCTTCCTGTTGCTGAAAATTAGTGTGGGATTTCCCTGATCCATCCCAAAATAATAAGTTTGTGAATTAAAGCTAAGTAGAGTGATTTTTAATTTTTTAAATAAAATGTGTTCAACATTCAAAAACTGGAAAGCCAGCTTTGCTGCGTCGCATTGCAGATAAAAGCCCATTGTACAAGGCAGTGAAATTATGAGATTCTAAATGCAGTTTTGTGTGATCTCAAAGTCAAATAAGGCATAGCAAGAATCAAGAAAGGCTGGGCAGGACTAAAAGCTGTTCTTGTTAAATTAAAGCTACTCTATATGTTGGGACTGTCACCTGACAATAAAAACAGAAGTGTTTACAAGTGGTCCACATAGACTACTCAAAAATGCACAGGTTTCCCACTTTCTAAGAGAATGGTGATCTTTTACAGTGAATCAGTCATTTCCGTTGACTTTAGATGCCAGGATGACCTTTACAAAGTGTATAGATAATAACATTGAATATGCAATACACCAAACATGAATATTGGCACAATTTGGCTCATGAATATTTACCATCAAGACTGCTGCTGACAGCATCTCAGCAGCCCTAATCTGCAGGCTGGCAGTCAGCCAGGTTTCCCACTTTTCCCAGACATAAGGAGGAATTTCAGCCCTACTGTCCAGGAGGCAGAAAAAGATCTGGCATCCCAATTCGATTTGCACTCCATCTGTTGAAAAATAATAAATCTCTTGTTAGAGGTAATGATGAAAGTAGATTGCCTAGTAAGCACCACACCCAGGATCCCCCTGCAAAGCCCGTTAATGCTATGGTGAGCATCGCAGCATCAGGCAAAAATGTACTTTGCGTCCCTTTGAAATTGCCCTAAGGCATCAACTGTACCTTAAACAGATCATTGAGATTTTGGGGGTGTAAGTGATCAAACCCTTTTGTGAATATCAGGTCTAGACATTTCTGTCATATGTTCCTGGCTGTATATGACATTTGGTTGATGTGCTTCCCTGAGAGTTGTTTCCTGTATCCCTGAGAGTTGTTTCCTGTATCCATCACAGTCATCACCCCCTTTTCTCCCTGACCGTGGTTCCCAGCCTGGAATTGCTGGCAGTGATCCAGACAGCTTGCAATTGGGTCACAGCACCTTAGACCTTGGCTCAGGGACAACCAGCCCTGGGCAGCCTCCTCACTGTCTCACAGCTCCTGCTCTTACCCACTTTCTTCTCTCCTTTTACCCTTGGTGTTGCTAAATAAACCAGCTACTTTTCCCACTCCAATGAATGTAAAGTGCAATGAAGCCATCGATTAGTTAATAGATTAATTAGTAATTATTAGTAATATTCAAATTCCTTGTCTCCCTCTGAAGATTTTGGTGGGTTTTTTTGTTTTTTAAGCACCCCACCTTCCATTCCCCTACATTGTTCTCACTGTGGTAACCTTCCTTCACGTGTCATTTTATTTCTGTTATGGTTGCTCTCTGATCTGGAGCCCAGGTCTGGAGGCGTCAGCTGAGACTGCACTTGTTTAGTGGCAGAACTCTCTGTTGGATGAGGTGTAACTGGACGCTGGATGTTCTAGTGATGCATCCCAGCAAAATATTTGCCTCTTTGAGAGAATTCTTCATTAACTAGCCCCTGTGAGCTCAGATCTCAAGGCTCAGTTCAGTTTTTGCATGACAGATCATTAGCTGGTTATTGCCCATTTTGTATTTGCACATTTCATTTGTCCTACAAAAGAATCATTCTGCATTGCTTTTTATTGAATATCATCTTATATATTAAAAACCCTTTATCAATTTTCACAAAATTTTGAAATCTTAACTTGTATCATTCTCCTCCTCCCTGCTCTGCTAATTTTAACCAGCTTTGTATTGGAATTTTAAAGGATATTTCCTATCATGCCATTCATATAACAGTCATGATTAAGTAAAATTCAACAGGTAATAGATCCATCAAAGTCCTAATTTCATTTCTCCTCCCATATTAGGCAAAAAACTAAGGATAGCTGCATAGGTTTTCAAACAGCTGTTTATCCACTCTACACTAATTTCACCCAACCATATCTTCTTATTTTATATGTGCAGGATCATGTCAGCAGTCCTACTGCAGGCAAAATAAATCTTATGCCTCATTTTCCTCTATCTGCTGGACTAATTGCCCAACCAGGTAGTAAATGTGACTGCTTGGCTGATCCATTTTAGCTTTTTATAATCACGTGACTCTTCAGATGTACACAGACAGATCATACATTTTGTTTTGGCACTTTTCTGGTTGGGTTAGATTTCCGTCTTAAAGGCTAGCCTTGTCCTCTTCTTTGGAAGAGCTGATTTTTTTACTCTTCTCTACTCTTCAGCCACTTGTTCTCTAAAAGTTGTCAAAGGTCATCACTAATACAAAAGATACAATATACATATATGTATAATGTATAATAATAGACCTTAATAGTTGAATTGTTGAACCTACAAACAGCATCAAAGGCTGAGTTAACATTTAAAAGCATCTCTACTAACACACCTGCGTTTGGTTCAGAATATTGGAAATTATATTAAGCTTTCTGGTGCTCTTGGAGCTAGTTATTTCCAAGGTAAGTATGAATTTTAAAACTTAATGTTTTAAAACCTGCCTTAAAAACAATAGATTTACTAAAGGAAGGAAAAAAGTATTATACATAACAGGGCAGCATGCAATAATTGATTCCTAAAGTACAGCTATATTACTTTGAAATCATCAGATGCAACCACTGGATGCAAACATACGAGCTACTTTCCCTTTTCTGCAGCAGTATTACATTCAGCATAATTAGTAAATCCTGGGTAGCAAGATCTGGTTTAAGCTGCCATTGATCTTGCAGTGAGCCTTTCTTCAATAGCCACTCCTATTCCTCATGAATCTTCTTGTTTCTAGTCCTGGTTCCAGTAGCTGGACCTTTCCCTGCCTACCCTCAAAGCCTGCCCTGCTAGCTGGGCATCTCTGCTCCCTGCCCCAACAGCTGGAACTTGGATTTGAAGTTTGAGATTTTGGGGTTTTTTGATTCTCCTGAGAGAATAACCAGTGAGCAAACTGAATATTTAGCATTTTCCTTTACAACTTTTCATAGCAAAGGCAAAGAAAAAGAAACTGGAAACCTGAAGCCTTTATGAATTGTAAAGACTTTTCTTCTTTTTGTGGCAAGTCCTTATGGCCTCCTTCCTAATTCTGTGCAGAATAATCACTTAAATGAGCATGTAATGAAAGCAGTGATCACAATGGCCTTGTATTACCTATATGTGTCAATTTGCTTTTTCCCTAATCCACCTACAACACCTACAAGAATTGCTAAGATTTAAAATGCTTGAATTCCTCAGTATACATTATTAAAAAACCCACAAAAAATTTTAGTAGAAATGTCACAAGAAAATAAGTTAGGTTGGATGTGCAATAGTTTAATAATGACTCATTTCTAATTTTTTCCCCTGAGAATCATAAAATTCTATTGAAACACAAATGAGTCTCTGAAGTAAACCTCTGAGGTCAGATATGGCCATATATTACATAACATAAGCACTAAGAAATTTAAGGGGCACACAATGTCATAAAGCTAGACAGATAAGTCACAAATAGAGCTCAAAGAACTCTACCACCAGTTCCTGCCCGAGCTACTGACACAACATGTTTCCTACTTTTTTTTGTGATTCGCTTGTGCTAATATATTGCTCCTCCAGGGCTTATCTGTTTCTGATATTTTTCTTGGTACTTAAACAAGACAGAACCCAGGAGTATCCCAGTCTGGCTCACTGTGACTCCACGTCCGGTCCAGCTGGGGGAGCATGGCGAGATAGAGGGGAGGGAACGATGGAGTTGCCTGAAAAATGAAGAACTTTAATAGTGAAAATAACTATTTCATATAGTGAAAATAACACACAATCTGAGGGGCAACATCTAAAGTCTTGGGGCATGGTGAATGTAACAAGCTATAAGGGTGTCTGAGGGCAAGGGTCTGATCCCAAATGCTGAACAGGAACATGACCTCATATGTGACAGGTCCCGAACCAACTGAGAACCAGAACCAGAAACATGGCTTTTTATGGAATGATTCTACAAGCATACCAACTCCCATGGTTACACTCTTCTCCCCATAACCTAACCAGATACCTCCTCTTCACTACCCCGCTTCCCATGGTCCCAGGTTGAAGTCTCCTGCATAAGCCACTGAGGTTGATCCATTATTCATCCCAGCTACTTTGGTGCCCACACAGGAGGTTCTTCCAACCTACACACACCTGCACAGTGTAATGCCAGGGCCCCTCAAACAGGTGGAGATGCTGTGTCAGGTCCAGTGCATTTCTCACCACCCCACCCTTGTCTTCACGTGCAGACTGCTCCACGTGCTGCACTCAGCTCTCCGCTCTATCAACAAGACTGCTCGAATCAGAGGGGAATCACACCTGAAATATTCAGTAAAAGCACATTATGTATTACTGCAAGGATTGTTCTGGCAAACATCCACACAGAGCATTATTTGTCATCATCTCATTTCTTAGTACAAGTGTCTGCTCTGAGAAGGCACTTTCTGGTTTCCTTTGCTCTCAGTTACTGAAGATGTGTGCTGCTGGCAACAAGGTCAACACTTTACCCTGTCCTCAGGTAACTGGCGTGGCCCAGACTATAGTCCAGACACTTTTTATTGTAAAATCCATTCTTTTTGTAAAATCCTTTGTTATTTTCATAACAAAACCACAAATACACAATTTCTCTCACCCTCTGTCACAATCCTCACCCTCCTCTTTCTTTTTCAACTCAGTGAATATTTTTTCATTAATTTTTAAATTTTCCTATGTTTTTGAAATGGTATTCTATTTCCTCTTACAAAGCAGAAAAAATATTTATTTCATTTTTATAGGGAGAGATATTGGTGCCCATCTAATAGAACAATGGCCTTGAAAAAGTAAACAGGATTTCTATCCCATAGGAAGTGACAGTATTTCAAGATCATCTGTTAAAACAAATTCAAGGGAGAAAAAAATTGTTTAATTTTTAAATTGAAACATGTCAAAGCTTTTTTTTTTTTGACATCAACATGAACATCCAGAGCACTGTTCTGATAAGAAAGAAGAAAACCAACCGAGTGACAACTGACACTCTTAAAGATAGAGTAAATGAAGGAGTGTGGAAATTTCTCTTGCTCAGCCTTAAATCCTCATTTCAAGAAAGCTGTACAATCAGCTGGAGAGAGTTCAGAGAAAAGACACTCATGTAGAAGGGGTCAAGCACTGAAAAACAAGGTCTCTAAGGGAGGATTTCAGGAGTTATCAGAAAAGAAAAGGTTGAAAGTGATTACTCTGCAGAGATATTTCACATAAAAAGAAAAAAAAAGACTGCAACAGAAAGGGAGACTCTTCAGTCTTGCTGACAAAAGGCATAAGAAAATAAATGAAAGAAAGAGCTGGATAAATTCAACCTTAAAAATGTTACCCATAAAGACAGACATTGTATTATAGAGGCAATGGAAGAAAATGCATCTCCGGGTTTGGAAAACTCGAGCAGAGAAGGTGGTTTTAACAAAAAAAAAAAATCTAGTAATTTCTAATATCAATTTTTGTGCTCTGTTTGCACTACTCTTAATTGTCTTTATTTCCACTCCCTTCAAAAAAATACAATTTATAACTGACATGAGATAAACATAGTAAGGATTATGTCAAAGGGGAAAACTCATGAACACTGACGTTTTCCTTCTGCATCAGAAATTCAATTTATGAAACAAAAAATCACTGCAGATCCCCTGCATTTTAGAAGCTTACTAAATATGTTCTTGTGACTTAGCCAGTATTCTTACACAGCACAGACTCCCAAGACCTTTCCAGAGAGCAAGGACTGTTCAGTTCCTCATATCTTAGGCCCTCAAGCCCTAAAGCAGTGTGCTGCCAAGATGGGACCTGATAAGAGAAAATAAATAAACTTCACCTCTTCTCTTCGCCCTTTCCCAAAAAGCAATCATTCTCTCTAAGGCTCTTAAAAGAGGTTAACGAAAGTGAAAGCATATTTCCAATATTTTGCTATCAACTGGTTTGGGGTTTTTTTTTTTGAAGAATAGCAAATATTTCCTAGGAGATGGAAATTCCAGTTTTCATTTGGTTTAGTATAAACACAGGCAATGATGTAAGTAATAAAAAAATTCTCTATGTGAGCAGTAGTTTAAAATATACCATGAAAGTTTGATTCCCAGCTTTTAGTCAAGTTTGACAAGATTGGCAAGACCTTCACCCTACCTGAACACTACATATGTCTACAAGTCCAAAGTGACTTTGAAAGGAGCACAGATCAAAATATTTAACTAAAAGACACCTTAATATCTACTAGCTAGAAACTTTGTGATGAGTGAATGCAGAGCCAACCTTTGGCAAATGGCCTGGACATCAGCACCTGTTAAGACATGGAGCATATCCAACTCAAGGGGCTCAAAAGCTCAAAAGTATCTGGACCAGCATTTCCCTCCAAATAGATCAGATTAAAGAGAAGAGAATTACAAATATTTTTGAAAAACAGGAGGAGTCAACCTGACAAGAAGCATCAAAGTGTGAACATTTGTAATTGAGGACAGAGACCTTTAACCAGAGTCAGCAGCAGTCAAAACTTGCATTGACACTGGGGCAAGCTGCCTTCAGCATCTCAATCTAAGCTTGGATCAGGCAGAGCTGCTTCTCTCTTGGATGTTATTCACTGTTTACTGGCTAATTATATGTCATTAGTAGATCAATAACCCACCTTGATACTGTTTTAATTTAAACATTATTTCAATAGATTTTCCTTGCAACAAGACCTAATAAAAATCAAGAAATATTTCCAGTCTTCCTGTTCACTGAAGCCCTCCTCAACCTCTGTTTTCATGCAGTCCCACAATTAGAGGGATTCCCTTAATTCAATTTCTTAACAAGTGCAACACCTGCTGCACTTATCCCTTTTTTTGGTTGGAATATAGAAGTTCAGGTGTTAGACATTGGAGATGCAGACAAGGTTTTTTAATTATATCCTCATTTGGGTGACAGAAATCAAGAAAGGTTATGGTAGATTTGGAAAAATAACTCTCCAAATCAAGCAACAAAACACATTGGTTAGTCTGGCATCTATTCATCCCTAATACACCTTCACTTTAATTCCAGGCTACTTTAGGCTTTTTTTTTGTCCATCCAGAATGTGTTTCACTGTATCATTGTTAGGCTATTAGAGAAAATGTTTATTTCTCAGATCCACAGTATCCTTAATTGAAAGAGCTTCCTTGGACTACAGGAAAGCTGTACTAAAACTTGGCACTAAGCAACACACCACCCTAGCCATTTCCTTTAATATCAGTAAATCATCTAGTTTGCTGTATGCATCTCTGTGGGGATGTGCTCATATACTGCCTCAACTTTCAACAAATTCCATTCCAGCACAAGTAAGGGAAGAAACAGTTTCATTTAGAGACAACTTTAAGACGTCCTGACATTTTGTGCATCAGATATCTACTACTAAGATATTATCTGATGAGTCAGGATGACCTGACAACCACCTAAGAAGCAGGAGAGAATAATGTCATGAGACAGATTATATCTATTTTTATCATCCAAAAGTTCTTTCATAACACTCACAGATCCTCCACAAATTCAGTGGGAGTCTTTTTTGTAAACAAGCTGCCACTATTAAGTTTTGTCTAAAGTAGGTCTCTTCCTGACTTAAATTGTGTCTCCTTATGTTTATGAAAGAAATCTTTAGCTGTACATTAATCTCATCCCCTTTCCTACTTCTTAACCAAGTGCCTCCTACATTTGAAGCACAACACTAGTCATTTCTCAGCCCAATGAGTCAAGAACAGCTGCTTAGCATGCCAAAATATAAAATTAAATATATGTTTCATTCATTCAGGTATATATATATATATATGAAATATACCTGGCACAAAGGCTTTCAGAGCAAAAAGGATAATCCCACAATGCCCTGCCAGTATGACATCCTTTTCTCCACTGCAGCCTTGAGCTGTATTCCCTCCTTTCTGACCCAGCCAGGAGAAATGTCTCATAGCATAAACCATGGCAGTATATATCTTACAATGTGATGACCACAAAACAGATGTCAAGTCTTCGCTCAGTTCAGAGCAGTATCTTCCTCGTGCTTAGGAGGTCACCTTGTCACAGTAACTACTACATTGGTATGACAGATTGTCTAAGAGCACTTATAAATTTAGAACAGCACTCTCAGTGGGGGAAGAATTTCAGGCATTTGTATTTTGTTAGGTATTAATTTAATTTATTTGTAGTGGGCTACTGATACACAAAATTATTTTTTGCGATTTTTTTTCTCAGACACCAACCAGAAAGGAAGGGAGAGTATTGTGAGTGTATTAGAGAACTTAAAGCAATGGCAAATACTTGTAGAACTGGGCAAATGTGAAAGAGGGCTGCAAGAGCTTAAAACACAGCAATGCTCCAGAGTTAACAGCCACAGAACTTTTGGCAGCGCTGACTTATTTGTTTTGTCATCCAACAGTATTCAATTTAGAGAGTCCAAGATTCTCGAGACATAACAACTTCAAGTGGAAACAAGTATTACTGGGAGATTTTATTGTGTATCTATGATGTGACAGATGTATCCACTTTTCACCTAGCAAAATGGAATTCTGTTTAATCATGTATTTTATACAGTATGTATGCCCTCTAAGGGTAAATAAGAATAATTCCTATTGTTTCAAATGGAAGTATTCAGCTACTTCTTGACAGCAAATTCTATCACTTTTTCACCCTTTTCTTCTCCCATCTAGTTACAATGTGATTGAAGACTTCTGAGAGCCTTATTCACTCAGCTGGTGAGATTTTGTTCCTAATGCAAGACCCGCTGTTGAAAAAGATCTGAGTTGAACAGAAGCAGTGCTGTATTGCAGTGGAACAGGCTGTGACCTGAGGGACTCTAAATCGAAGGAATCCTTCTAGTAATACTTAGTGTCAGACTGCACTGGAATAAACCAGCATAGGCTGGGAAATTCAGCATCTCAGCACCTACTGAAATACATCTGAGGAAATGGATGGTCAGAATCACAATATTCTTCTCTGCGAAAATTACAGCAAGATTGCTCCATTTCACTCAATTTCTAGTCTAAATTAAGTTTCAAAGCTAAAGCACTGAGGCCAAGTTGGCTGTATTTCAACTATAATTTTTTTGTTGTTGTTCTGCTGGTGCTATTACTTTAAAACTGAAATTTTCTGGTTTTATTGTATCAGTTTATCACGGCTTTGTAAATTTTTGGATATTATTTCTGCAAAGGAATCCTTCCAGCACATGATATGATATTATATCATGGTATTAAGAACCTAGTTTTTCCTCTTATTTTCCCAAGTATAAAATTAGAATTATACTGTATGGGATTCATTTGAGTCCAGCCACAAAGTTCCAAATATCTGTCATAATGATAGGGTTATATATTAAAACATTAATATAGTAACAAATAATCAAATAAATAAAGCTAGTGTTTTAATGGTTAGTATAAAGTAAAAGTAGATTGTGAACGGTTTGTGGACCAGTTTTTACTTTAAATTTAGCCACAGAAGGAATGATTCTCAAATAATGCAATCAAACTTGAATTCCTGGTCTCCTGTATAAATCTGTCACTTTACACTTTCTTTAAAAATATTGCTCCTCACTTAAAAAGATGAACACTGCAAATATTCCACCTCTTTGCAACTGTAAAGTTTTAGGAATTATCTATATTAGTCAACTGTCTTAAAACTAGATTTTTAGCATTTTTATGTAGCAGTTGAACCAATAAATATTTTCTGATGATTTTCACTGCCATTACAGACCACTGTGATCCAAGTATTTTTTAACATTTTCATCTTTAACACATTTTTACCTTTCAAGAACAGTTTTCCTCTTTGGCAGCTGTGTTTGTCACTTCATGATGTCCCCTCTATAACAAACTTCCTACAGGAAAGAGAAGACAAATGGTAACCTTCTTCTTCTGTGCAATCTGTTGTCCAAACATGAATTTTCAACACAAAAAAAAAAAAAAAAAAAAAAAAAAAAAAAAAAAAAAAAAAAAAAAAAAATTGATGTAGATTGAAATACAGACATGATAAAAACTTCAAATATCAAAAATAATGAAACACTGGAACAGCCTTAGAAGGTGATGGAAATCTCCAGCACAGGAAGACTACAGCGACAAACTAGACAAACACCCAAAAAAAGAAATATCAGTGGGATTAAAAAGCTTTTGAGACAATTCTGTCCTTACAATCTTCCTTTTACTTTTTTTCCTTTCTCCAGGGCAATTTCTTTCCATATTTTTGTGAATCAGACACTATTTAGTACACTGTAAAGGAAGTGGAAACAAAAGGGTGGCTGGCTGGATGGAAGAATAAAATGAGTGTTGAATGCATATTGCTGGATTTCAGACTATAGACTCTAAACTAGAGAATCTCAGTTAACTCCTGCCTCAAAAGATTAAGTAATTTAATTTAACTATGCTTCAAACTTCAGTCCCTAAAATGACATTATAATAATTTATTTTTCCCTTTTCAAGAAAATTACATGTTTATATTGATATTTCAAATAAAAAATTATATTGTATCAGCTGGGAGTATTTATATTGTTTTGTTAACAATGTCATGCTATTAGGCATGGCAACTAAATACCATAGTAGCTATGCTTTATTGTTATAATCAGATAATTTACAGTTCTGTAAATATGAAATGAATAGTGAGAACTACAGAATTATTTAACTCATAAACATAAAACGTTTGTGGAATGTATTTCAGTACCAAGTTCTGGTAAGAATAAACTTGTTACTCAAACATTGTAGATAATCTGTAGATCTAATTTTTTAGACAAGTTAATTTGTATTTTTCCATCATTTATGAAAGGTTTGAAAAGACCTCTGACCCAAAGGCAAATAAATCCAAAAACTATAAACATATTTTCCATAATTTGAAAACAGAAATATCATTCCTGTCAATAAAACTACAGCTGCAGTGAGCGTTTGCCACAGATTTCCTCTCAGCTAAAAAAAGCCAGTTCAGATTGTGAGCTCACAGCATCAGCCTATCCTGCCAGGGAGACCTGGGCTCTTGGCATCACAGTTGAGTGCTTGCTCTCTTCCTTAACTCCTTTGGTCTCTGGGATTCTGCAGAAGTGAATTTCTGAAAGATTTGGGAAAATCAATTATTTCAATCAACTCTTTAAACCAGTATGAAATCCACAACAAGGAATTTTCATGTGGGAGAGAGTGTACATATAAAATCTGCTTTCCACAGGTAAGCTATTTCTTAAAGAAAGGACAAATAGTTTTCAAACAGTAATATTTTCTTTCCAGTTAAAATTATTCAACTAATGACTGTTCATGGAATTTGAGTCAAAATGCATTGAAATAGATGTCATGGTAAGAACCAGTCAACTTAGTATTCATCAGGATTTTACTAAGTTCTATTTTCCTGACAATTTAATATTCTTTTCTCTCTTTTTCTGTCCTGAGAAGCTCCACTGCCCTTTCAGCTGCTTCTTCTGGAACAAAACCTGCCTTTGAGTTCATAGCTCTTGTAAGAAGTTAGAGCCAGATTCTGATCTCTGACAGCTGCAAATATGGATGAAAGAGAATGGTTCCAGGAGGATAAGGTATATTTTACAGAAGTAAAAGAATAAAATTCATGAACTTTGAAAAACATTATTCATGTGATGTCAATCTATATAGCTTAAACTCCTATAGATTAAAGAATGGAAGATACTGAAGTTTTAGAGACAACAGTAATGTCAGTGTTTTACCATGAGCCTTACTTGACTCCATGTGCACTTTAGCAAAGAGTATTAAGCCACACTGCTTACTGTTCTTGAGTTTTACTATATTTTACATTACATTTCTGGGACTGTGCTACATTTGTGTTGACTATGCCTTAGCTGTGGTTTAAAAAAACAAACAGTAACCAAAAAAAAAAGCTCCATTGGAAGAGAAAACACATCTGTGCTAAGCTGCTCTGTGTTCCAAGAAAGATCAGACAACATGAGGCAAAATAAGAAAGAAATCCATATTTGTTTTAAGATATGTCATTCTTCATGGAACTACAGTTAGGGATTATTTCTCATTTAGTTTGATAACATAAAGATGACAGCTGATATTCCAAGGTCTTTAAAGCCCATCATGGCCCTTAATAAGACTCAGATAAAATCAAAACAGGTAGTAGCAAAATTTGTATGGGTACCCAGCATCTGTCATTAGAGAACAAAGGACCAACATGGAAATATAACAAGTAATGTTTACACTCAAAAGTACATTAAAATGAAAGTGTGGAGCAGTGTTACTTTTGTGGTTAGGTTAGTATCCTACCAGCAGGAAACCATTGATCACTGCACTGCACCAGCCAACTCTGAATACCAGTCATATGCATTTTCACCATGTAAAACATAATTTAAAATATACAAATTCATATTTAGTGCAGGTGCTGATGGTAAAGAATTGTAATGTTAGGGGTTTTGCCCCCAAGATGTTCCACTAGAGCAGTTCTACATTAAAGAAAGGATGGAAAATATGATTATAACCTGACAGTGAACAAATGAGTCTATATTCTTCTTAGTCCATGGGCAAGCATTAATTCACTTTTGCAATCTGTCATTATAAGCATCTACATAAGATTATATAAGAAGAGCCATACCATAACAAGTCAAGCACTCAGCCTGCTAACTCACATTCAAAAATAATTAGTAATCAATGCTTAAATAAGAGTATAAGAATAGACAGGGATTCAGTGATGTATTTCAGGTTACAGTCTCTTAAGTTACTCCATTCTGCAGTTTAGGGAGTTCCTACACCAAATTTAATACTCTTCTATTCAACTGCCTTTGAAGGATTTTTTTTCTCCACTCATTTATCATATAGTTTTTTTAATCCATCTAAACTTTTGGCATCTTTAGTTTAGAGTCACAAAGAGGTTCACCATTTAACCAAATGCTGTATTTATGGCATAGGTCACAGATCCCAGAGTTGGGCATACAGCCCCCACAGTTCACATAATGCATCTATAAAATGATTTTATGAGGATCCTGAGCTGCAAGAGTAAGCTGGGGAGGTAGAATTAATAGTAGGGGAAAAAATGAAAAAGAAAAAGGAAGACATTAAATTATTCTGGACACAAAAATAACAATGAGACAGATAATAAAACTTGATATGATGCAATTGAAAGGAAGAAAAGATATGTGTGGTGCAAGCAGAAGACTAGAACATGTTTAGAACCCATGGAAAATCAATACAATCCTCATAGTCTGAGTTTTGTTCTATACAGAGAATAATGTATAACATGTTTTCATGTCCACAGATAAGATGGCTATTTTGCTCTCTGAATTAAGAACAAATGCAAATATTTAGCCCCCCCAAAAATCCATAGTTACAAAACATAATTTACGGAAAATAGGATTCAGACAAAACGGTCTCTGAAGAGGAATGTGAGTTTTTTTGACTTCAGCTTAATTCTCTTACAGCTTCTTACGGTATTTTTTGACCGCTATTGCATAGATTCAACACAGTTCACATATAGCATGAATTGTGCACTTTCTAATGGACACAGCATTTAAATGTAGTCTCCTCTTATGCCATGGAGATACAAAAATAAATTGTAGTTGGATAAGACAGTAGAAAAATGTGAAAGATCAGAAAAAGAATAAAAGCAAATATCAAGGTGCTAGAGGCATGATTTCCACATGAGGAACTTTTACTGGTGCCTATTGTCCCTGGACACAGTTGCCAACACTGCAATTTTGTCAGAGTACACTTGGCTGCCTTTGTGCCTTTGTCAAGCCAGCACATTTCACAGCTATAAATATGTGGGCACCCCAGCACAACTCAGCATTGTTGCCTTTCTTTCTTGTATATTTTGCATCTCCAGTGCAATGTCAGATTAAATGTCTTTTTTTGGCAGATATTCAGTCGCTGGGTTTGCTCAGAGAAACCCAGGATATCTTTCACTGCCTTTGGGGATGAGAAGAGGAACAAAAAGTTAACTGAGTTTTTCTACTGAGCAACATTTGTATGATCACAGGGACTGAGTTGCTAGAAGTGTTGAAAACAGATTTGATGGCCAGTCACTGACACACCAATGCAGCTAGTCCAGCCCTGTAGCTATAATGATCAGGTTTTCCAGCATCAAAGGTTCTGTTCCTACAGCAGAACTGGTTCTTTGTCGTGGGAAAGACAGCTTAACTTGCATGGTTTAAATGAAATCAAGATGGAAGCAGTTTATTGATTTAGTAATGATGTAATTAACCAATGGGAGAATTCTATATTCTAAGAATCAGCAATAGAAAAGGCACTCCCTGACGTACATAGCATGGGCAGTGCCTGCCCACCAGGTCTGCCCCTCCTGCTCCCTGGGGTCTCTCCCTTGGTAGAGAACTTCGTGTTTCTCCTGCACTGCTTTGCAAGATAACTCTTTTCCTGAGAGTTTTATTGTTAGTCCCTTGGTTATTGTTTAGATAATAGCTAATGCCAATCTGATTTTTTTCATTGCCTTTTGGCATCATCAGTTTTGGGACAAAGCCCTTTCCAGAACAAAAAGGTTGGAGTGCTCGTCACACACACCTAATGTTTGCATTCACTCTTCCTACCCAGGCCATGTTACTTTTCTAAAATACATCATTGTACCAGCTCAGATTGATTGATTAGTACAGGCTTGCTCTTCCATGGACCAAGTTTAAAAGAAAGTAGTATAAAGCCCTGTTTTCAGCATGCATTCATAGTATGGATGTTTTAAAAACGTTTTCAGAGAGCAAATATTGCCAGAAAAATTATCCAGTGTACAACAGTTCAAGAAAAATCATGACATATATTAATTTATAGTTCCCTGGTAAAGACGGATAAAGCTTAATATTTTTTGAGTAATTTTGGCAGTGCAGCTTGAATTTCAATTAAGCCATTGAACAGATGCAAAGCTTTGGCTTTGTGGTTGGGCATCAACATGGGACCCAACATTTTGAATATTACACAGTTATCTTCCTTGCACAGCATCTGGCAAGTCCAATCATCTGCATTACTAAGTAAAAAATGGAAATAAAGTCATGAATTTAGATTCCTTCAGACAGATTTCAATTCAGTGAAACAATGACAGTATATATATTGGAGATTTTTTCCACAGGTTTTACTGCTTTATTTTAACTATTTCTTTGATAAACTGGTTAGATTTCAGCAAGCATGACTTGAGTGGTGTAAAACTATTTCTGAATTGAAAAAAAATATATAATTCTATTGACCTATTGACTATGAAATTAAATCTGTTAGAAGAGTAACAGTTTTAGATATAAGAGGTTGTGGAGGAAAAAATATAACAGCTGCTACACTGGCAAATGAAATAAGATAAGAAAATTTTAGGAAGTAAGAAAATTTTTGGCCCTGCAAGACTTATGAATTGGTAATTGAAAAACTTGAATTGTTGTACTGTTTTGCTTACTATATCAGTAAAAAAAATTTTCCCTGAGAAACAATGGAACCAAGTTCATTCTGATTGAGAAATGTTTGGTGTATCTTGAACTGTCATTTCCATTCAAGATACCTTAGCACAAAGGATGTACAGCTGGATTGTACACTTCAGTTTTGAATACCACTTCATGCCGCTCAGTTCCTGACTTCCACGTACCTAACAAGTTAAAAGTCGCACATTATTTTAGACACAAAATTGTACAGAATATTAAGCAGTACTTGGGAAAGCAACTGTCAAGCACTCTCAGAAATGGGAAAGGCTAAAGGAGGATATATTCAGAGAAAAATGCAGATTGAAGTGAACACATGACACCAAATGAGGACCTAGAAGGAATTCAAAGATGTAGATTAGCTAGGGTCAGGATTTAAAGAAAAAAAGAACAAGACTATGCTGGGGCATAAGCATTGCAACCTTTAATGAAGCACAGAAGCAAAGACAGAAACACAGAAATAAAGATGGAAACACAGAAACAAAGACACAAACACAGAAACAAACACAAACACACAAAGCTCCTAGCAAGGCACCGCACAGAGGGGAAGGAGTGCAGACCAGAAAATGCACTGCAGCCACTGAGACGGGGCGGGGAAAAAGCAGAAGAGCCACGCAGCACCGTGGAACAGCCAAGACGAGCCGCGGAAGAGCCACGGAAGAGCCTGAAACAGCCAGGAAGAGCAGACAAGAGCCGAGAAGAGCTGGGAAGAGCCATGGAAGAGCCGTGGAAGAGCCGTGGAAGAGCCGGGAAGAGATGGGAAGAGCCGCGAAAGAGCTGGGAAGAGTCAGGAAAAGACGAGAAGAGCCAGGAAGAGCCATGGAAGAGCCGGGAAGAGCTGGGAAGAGACGTGGAAGAGCTGAAGAGAGCCACGGAAGAGCCAAGAAGAGTGGAAAAATGCCGCAGAAGAGTCGAGAAGAGCCGCAGAAGATGCACCCGGCATCAGCAGTATGAAAATACGCACCCCACAGCATGAAAATATGCCCAGCGTAATATGAGAACATTAAAATACACCCTGCGTAATTAAAATACATGAAAATATGCACTGAGTAGTATGAAAACAGGCACCATGTCATTTGAAAATACTTGCCGTGTAATTTGAAGACGTGAAAATGCACGCTGCATTATGCAAATTACGTGCTGCGTATTATGCAAATTGCAAATTACATGCCGCATATAATGCAAATTACATGCTGCAAATTATACAAATTACGTGCTGCGAATTATGCAAATTGCGCAGCCCTCCAAGAATTATGCAAATTACGTGCTACAAGTTATGCAAATTACACAGCATGCCATGTAATATGCAAATTACGCACCGCAAATTAAGAAAACTACATGCTGCAAATTATGCCAATACCACACTGCGTATTATGCAAAATCTGCGCCGCGAATTATGCAAATTACATGCGGCAACTTATGTAAAACAGGCGCTGCGTATTATGCAAATTATGCATTGTGAATTATGCAAATTACTCACTGCGAATAATGAAAATAAGTGCCGCATATTATGCAAATATGCGGCTTGCCAAATAGTATACAAATTACGTGCCGCGTAATCTGCAAATTACATGCCGCGTATTATGCAACCTGCATGGCGCATATTATGCAAATTAGGGTTAGTGTTTAGGATTAGGGTATGGGTTAGAGTAACAATTTAGAATTAATTATGTTCCACATATAATGCAAATTGCAAATTATGCATGCAAATTACGTGCTGCAAATTATGCAAATTGCAAATTATGTATGCAAATTATATACTGCATGTTATGCAAATTTAAAGTTTCATCTGCAAATTATGTGTCACGAATTATACAAATCACTCACTGCATATTATGCAAATTAGGGTTAGGGTTATGTTTTAGGGTTAATTATGTTCCACGTATTTTGCAAATTGCAAATTATGTATGCAAGCTACGTGCCGCGAATTATGCAAATTAGGGTTAGGGTTAGGGTTAGGGTTAGGGTTAAGGGTTAATTATGTTCCGCGTATTTTGCAAATTGCAAATTATGTATGGAAATTGCGTGCCGCGAATTATGCAAATTGCATGCCGCGAATTATGCAAATTAGGGTTAGGGTTAGGGTTTAGGGTTAATTATGTCCAGCGTATTTTGCAAAATGCAAATTATATATGCAAATTATGCACCGCGAATTACGCAAATTGCGTGCCACAAATTATGTAAATTAGGTTTAGGGTTAGGGTTAGGGTTTAGGGTTAATTATGTCCAGAGTATTTTGCAAATTGCAAATTATGTACGCAAATTACATGCCGCGAATTATGCAAATTAGGTGTCGTGGCACAAATTATTCAAACCCGCGGATTATGCAAATTACGTGCCGCGAATTATGCAAATCTGTGGATTATGCATATTACATGCCGTGAATTATGCAAATTACACACTGTGGCGCGAATTATGCGAATTTGCGAATTATGCAAATTACATGCCGCAAATTATGCAATTTTGCGAATTATGCAGATCCATGGATGAAGCAGATCCGCGGATGCAGCAGGTCCACAGACGCGGCAGATCCGCAGACGAGGAAGATCCGCGGACGCGGCAGAT
>VZSR01001299.1:262804-297494 GCA_013398615.1 Brachypodius melanocephalos | reverse complement strand
ATTATGCAAATTTTCAAGTTATGCAAATTACTTGCGGCAAATTATGCGAATCCGCGAATTATGCGAATCCTAGAATTAGGCAAATTACACGCCGCAAATTATGCAAACTACGTGCCGCGAATTATGCAAATTACACGCCATGTATTATGCAAATTACGTGGCGCGGCGCCTATTATACAAATTACGTGTTGTGTATTATGCAATTTACATGTTGCGGCGAGTATTATGCAAATTACTTTCTGTGAATTATGCAAATTACACGCTGCATATTATGCAAGTTACATGCCGCGTGTTATGCAAATTACACGCCACGTATTACACAAATTTTGAGCCGCGCACTATGCAAAACTTGTGCCGTGTAATATACAAATTACATACAGCGCATTTTGCAAATTGAGCACCGCCTATTATGCAAATTACACGTTGTGGTGTATGCAAATATTGCATAGCGTGGTACGCAAATCACGTGCCTCATTGTGCAATTTACATACAGCGCATGCATAATTTGCATAATGCTCCATGTGGCACGTAATTTGCATAATGCGTGGTGCATAATTTGCATACTGCGTGCTGCAGCACATAATTTGCATAATGCAGGGCACGTGTTTTGCATAATGCACGGTGTGTGATTTGCATACTACGCAGCACTTTTTTCAAATTATAGGGCGCGTATTTTCATGTCTTCAAATTACGTGACGAGTATTTTCAAATGACACGGTGCCTGTTTCCATACTACGCAGTGCATATTTTCATGTATTTAAATTACACAGGGCATATTTTAATGTTCTTATATTACGCTGGGCGTATTTTCATGCTGTGGGGTGCGTATTTTCATACTGCTGATGTGGGGTGCATCTTCTGCGGCTCAACTCTTCCGCGGTGTTTTTTGGCTCTTCCCGGCTCTTCCACGGCACTGCGTGGCTCTCCCCGGCTCTTCTGCGGCTCTTTCCGTCTCTCTCCGGCTCTTCCCGGCTCTTCTCGGCTCTTCCCGTCTCTCTCCAGCTCTTCTGCATGGATATAGCTGTCATATCCCTTTTTACTACAGACTTCCCTACTGATCAGATCAGCAACATCATCAAGAAAAATATGCAACTGAGATCACTGCAAATGGTTGCAAATCACTTGCTGACACTGCTCCATCTCAGTGAATAAAACCAGCCTGTCCTTGAAATATGGCCATTTTTTTAAATTGAAGCATTCTGTCAGAATTGGAGAATTGTGTGAGATGCTGATTTCTCACACACAAGGTGAGAAGTACTTTGTCCTTTCTCTCTACTTTCAGATTCCTGCAATATAGCAGCCTATTATAGCAGCGACACTGCATGGAAAATCAGCTTCACAGCTAAACAACCTTTACCAGCTCGCACCACTGCCTGGAGGTGTCCTGCATTGAGATCACAGTACTGTGCTGAGGGAGATTCAAAATCCTTTGATTTGTGTCCTCTCTTACACAGTGGCATGGCCGAGGGCGCTGGGGTTTTTTTCACTAATGAAAGGACCATTGAATACAGAAGGCGAAGGGGGAGAGCACAGCAGCAGCTGCTGTGGGAGGGAAACATGACCCCTCTAAAGTGGTGTTCAGTCCCCTGAGTGGGATTGACAACCCAACCAGGCAAAGGAAAGAAAGTGCTGTAGGGGAAGGAATGGTACCACCACACAGGGACACCATCATACTTTCCTTGCCACACGGGAATAGCAGAAAAAAGATTTCATCTGCTGCTTTAGCTGAGTGCACTGGAGTGATTGCATTTGTTGGGTGCATGTGTGAGTGCGTGTGTGCAACAGGAAGGAGCACTTAGTCTGATTGCACTCTAACCATTTGCTGATAATGTGGTTGAAAGCAATCGTGTCTGATAATTTACGTTTTTAAAAGCCTGACTTGCAGTAACTGCTTTAAAAACACTGAACAAGATTAAAAGAAAAAGGTGGGGATGGGAAAATTAAATCTGTAAATGGAAGCTGGAATTGGTAATCTATCATGCAGTGGGGTGAAATTACATACAAATTGCTTTGTACGTTAAAACTTCATGTGAAAACAAAGATTTCGTTTTTCATTACACAATTACCTAATAGTCTCAAAAGATACATGCCTTTCCAAGAGAAAAAAAAAAAAAGAAAAGAAAAGAAAAAGACAAAAAGTAGTTTGGATGTTTGCTGGTAAAGTTGTTGGAATACCTGAATAAAGGTATTGAAGATATTTACTGTGAGGGTTGTGAGGTACTGGAACAGGTCACCCCCAGAAGTTGTGGATGCCTCACCCCCCCATCCTTGGCCACGTCAGGCAGGGCTTTGAGCAGCCTGGTCTAGTGAAAGGTGTCCCTGTCCATGGCATAGGGGTTGGAACTAGGTGACGTTTAAGGTGCCTTTCAACCAAAGCCATTCTATGATTCCATCATTCTCTGACATTCTTCTTGACCGTACTGTACCTAAGCCACACTTCAGACAGCCATGGGATAGATAACAGCTTTCTTAGGAACAGGGTCAAATTCATGTATCAGCTTTCACTGCACAAGACCAAAAGGAAAAGCTTCTTAAAAAAGGAGAAGCACAGAGAACAGAACCTCCCATGAACTGGAACAAGTAATGAGTCCTGTTTTTCTCACAACCCACAACGTTAGGGATGCATAATTTTCCTAGAAATTCCATCATCTCATCTGCTGTCAAAACAGCATAGTCATTATCTCTAATAAATACATGCAGAGCAAATTCTATTGTCTTGCCCACTTTCTTTGCAAGTGTGGGCTCCTGGATGGCAACCAGAAGAATCATTCTCATCTGTGCAAGACTCCACATGCCTTACCTCAAAAATGGAGCTCCTAGATGGAAACACTGGTCCCAGGACAACAGATTTCTATTTAGGATTTGTGCTTCAAATGGGCACCTCAGTGCACATTTGCTTTTCCAGAAAAAAAGAAATTTAACTGATGACACAGCATCTATTTTTAAAACAAAAACAATGTCTATTTTTTCACTCAGCTTCCTCTCTGTATTCAGAAAACCTACCATATTTCAGATATCTCTAGTAATATAGTTCAGGTTCTAAAAGCTCAAAATATAGAAAACCCTATATCTGTACTATTTGAACCTTCCAAATCTTAGAAAAAAATTATTCTTTGAATTAGAAGGCTACAATGCTGAAAAGTTTCAAGGCATAACTTGTATTTGGTTGCAGAAAAAAAGTTTAATTATAAAGGAGAAAATACAGAGAATGGAAAATAAAAAGAAAGTTGTGCAACTTTCTTGTGGATTCACTTGTTGAGGATATTGTAATGAGTTCTTCCATTAAAAAAGTTAAAAAACTGAATTCTGAAAGGACTAGGTAGTTAGTTATGGGACACTTACACAGTGTCATATATCTATATTTTGTATTGCTTTTTAGTATTAAGTAATTTTAAACGTCTTCTTAAAATTTTGAAATTAAAGGAAAAAGAAATGGTCTTTGAGAAACCCAAAGACCACAATGATCATCCTTTGTTATGATCATCACCTCAGAAATTATTCCCATTACAGAAGTGCTGCAAAGAACAGTTTCCTTAAACACTCATAATTTTGAAACACCTTTAAAAGTTCCTGAGCTATGGCTTTCTCTGGGAGGAAAACCCTGAGCAAAAATCATATGTTACACAAGTGCTTTAATCTCAGATATCCCAGGCAGGACCTTTTCCTGCTACTTGGGATGCAGTTCTCCAAGTCCATCGTTAATGCCATTTTTGTCTTGCACAACTCCCCAACTGAGATTAACAGACCATCCTTGAATGACCAAAGTTCAGAAAATTTCTCCTTGACATTTGGGCTCCTTATTATTGTGCTTCAGATAACACTTTTTAAAATTATAGCAGTGATCTAATAGCTGGACATTTACAAAAATTACCTGCCCTGTTTAATTTTGTCACCTATATGATTTAACCAGAAGCTGTTCAAATTTAGCAATAAAATCTAGGTGGGGGGTTGGCAGAGGAATGAGAAGGGAGAAAGGAAAAGAAAAAAAATTAATACCATTCCACCTTAATTTCATGAGTTAATGGATGCCAATAAAATTACATCACCTCCACACATCACACAGGTGTAGTATCTCTGCAGGATTTTTTGGTTTCAGATATTCAATGATCAGACAGGAATACCCACCAGTGAGAGTGAGGTCTGGGTTATGCTGTCAAAGTACAAAACCTAAAATAATATCCTAACTTTCCTGTTTAGTGGGGAGGATGCCCAAGTTTCAAATGATTTTGAGTGGCTTGGCACACCATACAAATGAGACAATTACTTGCTCCAGTATTATGAGTACAGATTTCTTTGTACTGTTTCAGCAGATGGTTTATAGTGACAGCTATTTATCATTCTGACCAATGTTGCCTTTTAATTGCCTTTTGTTTCATCACTGTCATGTCATCTCCACCTGTTGTCTGCTTTTGTGTCTTTGGGATTTGTCAGGAGCATTCCTGCACTGTACAAAGCAGGTGTTAATGTTGTGCTCAGTGTAAATCTGCATTCAATAGTAAGGGCAATTTCCCCTGTGTTCTGGAAAATCAAGGTGGATTATTCCTATCAGCCATGAGCTAATTCTCTGAAGAAATTGGATGCCTATAGGAGAAGGTAGGAGAGAACAGTTACAACAGATCTGTGTTACAATTTTTTTTCTCTACAGGTAGACGAAGCAATCAAAGACATTTCTCAGCTCTACGTTTGCTCAGTGAGGACAACAGTGGGGAAAGGTTGCTTTGTAATTGGGATCTTTCATTCATTTAAAGATATATTTCCCACGGATTATTTATAAAGGACAAAATTTATTGATGTGTCAAAAGACAACAGGTCCAACATCCCTGGCCATTTTTTTCTCCTGCAGAAGTACTGGATATTGTTATATACTACATAAAGATTTAGTTTAACGTTTTCATCACTCAAACAGTATATATGTTTGTGTATCTATAGCAGTCAGACCATCGACCACATTAATGACTTTTCATCAGGCTTCACAGAGTGCCAAGAGAAAATGTATCTCCTGCAGGTCACTACTAATACCATTGCAATGAAATATATGTAATCACTTTTTGCTGTCAACAGTGTAATAGCAGAGGCGTTCACTCTGTAGATGATCTATTATATTTTTATGGGTCTGTCTAGGAGGTTTTATAGGAGTGAACATAATCCAGGTTGCTAAATTTCATGAAGCTGGTTTGGGTGAACAATTTTAAGTTTGAAAATATTCAAAGAAAAATGCTATTAACAGACCAGTTGTGATTAGTAAAGACATCAAATAAAAATTATCTGACTATTCTTTCATTTAAATTAAAGAATTCCTTTATTTAAAATATAAATAAATATTTTATTACCGTATCACAACTAGGAAGCTGAATTATTAATGACCATTTTGTATGTGAAAATATTTCTAAACATATACAAGAATTTATAAACATATTGAAAAAAATTATCTTACTAAAAATTAGTGTATGGATTTTTTTGTGCATACACCGTGAAGTTTTCTAGGCTTGGCACGTATGTGTATGGTGTACAGATTAATCACTTCATAGTATATTTCAAGATATACATTATCCAAATTCTTAAAAAAGGCTTTTTTTAATGTATAGACAGGATTTCAGCTACTACAATCAAATATTTTAAGGCACCAGTTTTGCTCATGTTTAAATGTCATTTATTCAATTTATTGTAAGCTGAATTGAATCCCACACACTTTTGAAGCAACAAAAATTAACATTACTTTTTATAAATTAATTTATCCAATTTCAAAAGAAAAAATAGGACATATTTAGGCTCTATTATCTAAAATACAGGCTAAAGACAAGCTTATTATGCCATAGATTGAAAAGAAGCAGGTCTGGCATGACACAGATCACAAGTGAGTATAATAGAGACATCTAACTAAGCTTTCCAAAAGCTCCTTATTTCATTTCTCCTGCTCATGCTAGAGTTGTCTTCAGCAAAGATGCTGTAACTGTCAGTGCATCAGTGGCAGTCCCAGAAAACTTGTTCCCAGAATACATATCCATATGTTCTGCTTTTCAAACAAAAGAAAAATGCAGGGACTTCACAATCAGATTGCAGGTTTAATATTCTCTTTTTTATTTATCCTGCTGAGAGGAAGAGTAGCTTCAGTGTATCCTAATCAAAACTTTAGTTGATTTTCAAATGAAAGGAGCATGATAAAAGATAATTATTGTAAGATGAGAAGCAGCTGTCAACCAAAAACTGAAAGGAAAAGAAAGATATTGGGGGCCATTTATAAAATCAAGAAAGATTTACTTGCTGGTACTGAACTTGATAATCTTTCCACTGGGGTTACCAGCAGGTAGGATAGAGAATTTTCATATAATGCAGTAAATGTACACTTGCATCTGAGGGTTGGGCCTTGTAGAAAAAATGGGGCAGTAGAGTCAGGGCAGTGACTCTGAATATGCTGCCAGACCAACAGGGATAATGTCCATTGTTCATGTGCACATGAACTTTGCAGGATACCCAAGGAGTCCAAGGTCTCAGACATACTGAGTACACACCACACAGGCAGTCTGTGCACGGACAGTAAGAGCAGTATGCCAAATATCTCTTGAATTTACTACATGTTGCCTGTGAATGTCTCTCCAGAAAATATCAAAAAGAAATTAGGAAGCCTAAACTGAAATGCTTGTAATGTGCAGTGATTTTTTTCCAGAGCTGACTTTTACTGGAGGGCAATACCTTCATTGGAGGCAGACAGCCTGACCCACAGGTGTTGCAGTTTCCAAAAGTTGGGGGAAAAAAAAAGAAGAAATAAGAGTATGGAGGAAGGGAGATAAATGGTGAATAGGGACATAGGTTAATGTCATAGGTTAGTCCTTGCTGAACATTTGGCTCACATCACCTTTATCAGCTGCAGAAGGACCAAAGTGCAGTCATGTAGGTTTCAACAAGAGAATGACAGCAGAAATCCGTGTTAATTCCAGAATTCTGGAACCTCAGTATCTGTCTGTGGGGTATTTTATACCTTAGTGTAAACTTAATTATTTCAGTATGTATTTACATATTTTAAGGAACATTTGCTGATGATACAGCTCAAAGTTTCCAGCATTCAGAGAATTATGTTCAAGAATGGCTGGTCAGATGGCACAGCAAGATTATTCTAAGATTTTCTAAAATAGTTTAACCAAAATTTTTGATAAACATACTACATCAACCTCTTAGAACTCGTAAAGCAGCAGGGCTGTTTTCAGTCCTATGAACTTGCACTGATTTATGCCAATGAAAGAGTAGGCACCGTTGTAAATTCACAGAGCTCTTTTGACTCCCATGGACTTACATACTTTATGCAAACCAGTTACCGCATTATGCAGAGCTGGTTGTTTACAATCAGTTTGTGTTGCAAGTATCAATCAACTTAATGCATTTTCAAGCTAGATTTCCAGGCTAAGCTAATCATCTAAGCCCCTGGATAATGAATGCCAAGAAACAGGGGTTTTTTTCTTGCACTAGGGCATATTTCTTTTCTCCTAATGTGGATTCATCTGTTTTAGATGCCTACTTTAAGAGATATGAATCTTACCCTAAAACTGCCTGCCTCTGTGGAGATATATAGTCATCTGAACAGATTAATTCCACATCTAGGCTTAAAATATGGTGACTCACATTTTGGAGGTGTTTGAGGATTTTACTATGAGAATATCCTAGAATATGAATCAGATAAGTAATTTTTAGACACTTACATTTGGGACAGAACTCTTGCCAAAATTCCAGAAGCTTTCAAAAAATCAAGGGGAGTGAAGAGCTCATCAGTTTGTTAAATAATTGCTGCTTCTTTCAAACCTACATGTCACCCAAGAGGATATCACACTCCTTAATTATTTTGGAAAAGTGCTTTAAAAATTACCATTATATTGTATAAAAAAGGCAAGTCCATGGCCAGAAGTTCAAATGTAGAAAAATATACGGGAAGCCAAATGGATATCCTGAGGGAGAAGTACCATTTCATCTTTTCTCCTCCACATTCACCCTCAGTTTAAAACAAATTAAAAATTTTCAGTACTTGCTCATACTTGTGCATGACAGAGATTGTGATCCAGTCACTTTAGCCACTCTGTGCTCATTACCTTCTGCTCTACTGAACATATCAAAAATTAGTATGGACAGTGATTAAACACACTGGCATGGAAATGAAGCCTACGAGATTTATTTTATTCCTACAATGTGCTCTTTAAAAAAAAAAAAATGAACACACACACAAAAAAAAAACCTACACAAAACTCCCCACTCATTATATATACAAGAAATGAAAATAGTAAAGTTATAGCCCTGTAAAGGATGGATGAAATTATAGTGTGTATATATAGAGATACTTTTAAGATGATATGTTTGAAAGTCAGGAAAAAACAAACAGAACAAAAAACAAACAAGAAACACTGACCCCAGTGCAATAGAAATTTGTAACAGTTGAATCACCCACATTCACAGGAAAGAACCCAGTGTCTTAGGGCGAACACTACCCCACTGCTAGTAATCATCATCAGTGGGAATGCAGTACTGAACAACTGTCACTTGCTGCCTTCTCAAAAGCCTCCAATAGTTTTATATTAAAGAAACATTTTTATGTTTACCTGAAATATTTATGGGATTCTCTCCAGGTATTGAATTAGGAGAAAAAGAGATTTAAATGATCCATGTCAGAACAAAGAATGAGTATTTTATGAGTTTACTGCTCAGCTTATTACTCTGTGCTGGCATTTGCTTTACCACCTTGACAATCTGAAGTAATTTAGTGGATTGTATACCATCACTGCTTTAATTAAAATGCTTCACTGAGCAGTCACTTGTGCACTTGCTAAGAATTTTCTGCTAAGAAATTGTTCTGTCCGCTGCCATCAAGCCATAACTTGAGGACTTAATAACAGAGGTACATGTAGCCAAAAGCTACTTGTGTGGAAAGAATGACAACAGCTACCACACAAAAAGACACTGCAGTCAGATGCAAAAGTAAAATCTCAGGCACCAAACCAATCCACCATCCTTCTGCTAAATGACTCTGTCACATCTCGGTTCTGCAAAGATCCAGGTAGTCTCCTACTCCACTGCTTCTTCTCTGTGCTTGTAAGGATTGACTTATCTAATCTCAGGCCCTACTGTTTTCTCCACAAAGACGTAACTCATCTATCACACTCGGAATCCTCCATTTCCTAGCTGTGCAAAAGAAAATTTGGTGTGAGAAATAAAAAGGTCCCTAAGAGAATCCCAGCTGATAATTTAATTTAAAAAAAAAAAAAACTTCCTTATGAGAACTCAAAGCAGCTCTATGAACACTAATTAATTGTTTAAGGCTATTAGCCTTAAAATAGGCTTTAATTGCCCCATTTTCACAGACAGAGAGGCAGAGGTTGTTCATTTACCTGTTCAACATTACAGTCTAATTTTAACACCCACTCTGACTCAGATTTCAACAAAAAACATTGTTCCTTCCCAGCATCTATGGTAAGGACAGGAAGAAGACCAAGAACTTCTGAAAACTTGATCTGGTCCTTTATACATGGAAACAAAATTCAATGTTTCCTCAGGCTATTTGGATGACAGTCCAGCTCAGTTTGGAAACGGTTCAGGAAATTTGGCAGGATATTAAAAAGAAAATTTCTAAATATCATAACTCTAGCGGAGGAAATCCCTCTCTCACAAATAATTGCATCTGTGTAATTAAGTTTAGAGAGGGGTGATGTTTTCTGCTTCTTGTAATAGAGTTATCAGCAGTGGGAGGAAGTTTAAAACTTATGAAGTAGGACAGAGGTTCCTCCTTTGCCATGGAATATGCAATGAGAACACATATCACTCTCAGTTTAATCAATTAAACTTAGTTGAATAGAGTTAAACTAATTTATATTAGGGTATAAGACAGGGTATTATCTGCCAAGAAAACCTTGAAAAAAGGATACAAGTGATCCCATGAGAAAAATGTTTCCAGCCAGAGGGTGGGTGAAGCTTCTCTTGCTGCCACAAGGACAGTGCCGTGCACAGCATCTCCGGTTCCAGAGTAACTGAAAACCCATCCGAAAGACCTAGAGGATTTTATCATTTTATGTGTCAAGCCCTGCAACATAAAGGGTAGCAACTACATAATTTTCCACTCCAGATCAATTTGGATTCCTCCTATGTATATTAATATAATTTTCAGTTAACACTCTTTTCCTGCACATAAACTTATACGTATTTTAATTCTTTTTCAGCTCTCTTCCAAACAGATCCTAATGCCTCAGTTGGTTTATTTTTTTTCTCAAGACACATTAATGACAATGTTAATTTCCTTGTACTTAGAGAGACAGAATTTATTTAAAGAAATTAGACATCAAAGGAAAGCAGAAATGAAAAAAAAACTTGCATAAAAACATACGAATAAGCACTATACGCATCAGAGTTGTCTATATATGTTTTATTTCCAGCTGGTATCAACTTTTTAGCCATTCACACAATCTATTGTAAGTACTTTTAAGATTTCCTTCACTGATTAAGAATCCAAAATATCAAAATAAATAAATGTCTGTAAATAAATTGACACTAAACATTTATATTAGCGTTCACTTTTTCCTGCATAATATCCAATGAAATGTTAAGGAAATTGCATAACAGAAAAACATAATTTTTACAAGAGTGAAATTCTCAAATACAATAAAAAATTAGTATCTTTGAGGTTCAAGAAGCAATAGCTACACCAAAATCCTGGTAAACTCCTGTATTAATAGGTCCTGACACATTTTCAGAAGGACTCTGCATATCTAGCTTTTTGTCTCTGAAAATACACTTAGAAATATCTTTTCTCTGGTGACACTGAAGGTTTTAGGCAACTCAGTCCTCCCTCATCACCCTCTCAAGTGTCCTGGACATTTTGTTTCTGGTTCCAGAATGTAAAAAACATAAGTGAAACTTTGGACCAAAATAGTTTTAGCCTCAGCCAGTTCTTTGCTCAGTTCACTGCAAATTGTCAGAATAGTTCTACCAGGGCAAAGGATGCTGATGAGCATGGAGAAAGGAAAGGTGCATCTGCTGCCAAGCAGTTGGTGAGTGTAGCAATCCTGAGACAGAGATTTCAGTGTCCCCAATGCTGGTTCAGCATTCCTAAGGGATTTGCTAACACACTGGGAGGTAAGTTAGGGCTCCAGCCAAATGGTGAAATGTAAATCCCACCATCTGTACTAAGACAACTCTCTTTGGTTTTTAAGGCAAAGTCAGAAAAAATAAGCATTATAACTTAGTACCCTTCTGTACCTTTAAAGTGTCATTTATCTTAAAGATAATTAATAATTAATGAAGAAAAACCAGAAGGAGACAACATTATTTTAAATTTTTTTACTATAATGAACATATGAATAAGAAGTACTAGTACAGAAATTGAAGCATTTTTCCCAATTCTATCCTGAAAAAAATAAAAATTGAAGTTTGACGTGTATATATATATAAAACATATCCATAAACATTTTGAAAACAAAGGTATTTAGATAAAGCTCCTGGTTTATTTTAATGAATGTTTGCAACAAAATTTTCTCATTGTAAATGCAACCATTTTATGAGGTCAATAACCCAGAAACAAGTGAAATATTTTAATAGTTACATCTACATTTTGATCTACAAATTAGATACACAAATCATATGAGGGTAAAAATACTGCAGAGCATTGTTGAAGATTCCTGTGGCAATATCACTACAAACACATTTAATGTCTGGACCAATTCCAACAGCTTATTGAAATACAAGGCAATATTTCATAGCTTTTAAAATTAAAACAATGGGTCATTAACACAAGGTTCCTTCAGACTGTCTTTACAGAGATAACAATAATATCAGGAAAAGTCTGGAATTGTGATCTTGCTTTTCAGAATATTCTAAAAAACTCAGATATATTAAGTAAGGCCATACACTTCATGCAGTCAATTCTCAGTGGTATTTCAGGAGAGATTTATCGAACCAGTAGATTGTTTCCTCTCAGATACCACTGAGACATGCTCGTAGAACTCTAAGATGTTTACAGTAAATTAGGAACTAATTAGTTGAACTGAAATGCCAGCACCTGCTCCTGCATTATTTAAAAGAAGAAAGGGGGAAAAGAAAAAATCGACAGAAAAACATTTAGGGTTTCGCAAATTGAGATAATACTTCAGGGCCTGGATTTCTCCAGGCCTATTTAATCATTTGAAAAGGTTGTCAGAATTATTGGGTTACGAAACTGAATCAATGAATCTTAGATATTTTTCCTTCCTGCAGCTTTATAGTCATTATTGTATTAAGATTCTGGCAAACAAGGCCAACAATATTTACGGTTCCTGCCATAACATTAAAAATGCATATCCCATTCAGATTTTATGAATCTTGAATTGCAGCAGGAAATGAGCAGTTTAGATGATAATTGACTTGTAAGGATTAGAACAGTTCAGGTTTCCCCCATGCAAAGAGAAGGTTCATCTGAGGTCTTGCAGATAAATGATAATACCTTCAAAACATCATATCTGTCTTTACTAAAAGGTGCTTTTGTTCTGCATCTCTACATTGTGACAATAACAGTCAGTAAATCAGATAGAGCAGGCACAGCTAGCCATTTTGTGGTGGTAAAATGAGGGTGAAATACAAATCAAATATTAGATACACGTGGTATTTCATATCATGCATAACCAAATAAGCTGCCAATCCTAATGAATTTGTAATTTAATCAGGAAAGTATAGTACCCAAGCAATTCTGGATGGGAAGGTGTACCATCAGTGAGAGAATCAAAGTAAAAATGCTCTGAGGAGAACTGTTTCACATGAGAACAGAAAGGGAAATTATCTTAGTACTTGAATTAAGAAACTTGTCATATCAGAGAAAATCCCCCAAATTACAGAATTTAGAAGAAGAAAATCGTATTCTCCCTTTTCATGCGCTATTTTGGTTATAGCCATATTTCATTATTTCATTTCAATGAATAATTACCAAAGTATAATCATCTTTTCTTGCTATCAGTGTGCAAGAAGCAGAAATATCTTCTTTTACTTCTTTTATATTCTACCTCAGTATGAAGGCACAGGAACCAAACAAATACCCAGGTGGAGCTTGCTATCTCAAACAAAAGCTCAGAAAGCATCCTCAATAATATTAGATTTCATAAATTGCCTAAAATTCCTGTTAACAAATTAAGTATTTTTGTTTTCCAGCAAAGTTCTCAGATCTTTTTTATACCCTTTTCTACACTTTTTTCTCAGCTTACCCATATGTCCTCTTAAATTTTGTAGCTACTCTAATTGCTTAATCTGACCTTCAATCAACACATTGGATCTAATCTGCATTGCTGGTATGCTTAGAAGTCCCCAAAAAGTAAGAAAAGTGGTTTTGTACACCTTGCTGGCTATAAATGCTGCTGTGACTTACCTTCACAATTCGTCTTTTAAATCAGATATCAGGCTATTACCTGTTTCATGGTAATTATTCTTTTAACAGAAAAAATAAATATTAATTTGCAAAGCTCTTAAGAAAAATTGTGTTATTATAACATTCTATTGGAACATGTTTTAAAATGTGTTCATGATTGTAATTTAACTGAACCATTTCACATCAGGTCCCATTTTCTCCCATCAGTGAACCTGATGGAAACACACACCATGCAGTGTTCTGTGCTTTCCCCACATGCTGCGTCGTGTTCCATGGAAGCACCACAGGGGATGGAGAGTGTAAATCCAGCTCACAGGAGGACAGAACTATTCCCACAGCACCACAGTTCAATGTCAAATAGAACAATACCATCAAAAAAGTATAAATACTTCCACAAGACAGAGGTGGGAGTGAGTGGTGGAGGCAGAATTTTTTCATTTGTCAAAGAGCAGAAACCTCAGATTTCAGTCATCACATATCCCATGTGTCTCATATAAAATCTAATACATGGGCACCCAGGACCCCTCTTGAGAGTGTACAAGTCTCTCTACATATATTATGTGACAAATTTGAAGGAGTTCAAACACCTGAGGATTATGTATGTAATATGCTAACCTAACTTTCTCATGGCTGCACATAAAAGGTTGAGTTACAAGAATATAGAAGATTTCAAGTGAGGTGGGATTTTTTTCTCAGGAAAGAAAAAGGATCATGATGAAAGAATGTTTTCCACTGGCTTTTGTTTTTGGAATGTGCTGGTGACTTTGGAATAATTTTACTTGAAAAATAATCATAGGAAAACAAGCAGCAGGCATAGGTTAATAACATGGACCCTTAAGAAAAAAGCTTAAAGAGAAATACATGCTACCATAGAATTATACCAAATGTGACTTGAAATCATGAGCAGAGACACAGGCTCTCATTTTTCCTATTTTCATTTAAATTGAAATTTGCATAAAATTTCTGGAAAAACAAAATAAGGGTGTGAAGTAGACTCAGGCTTATCATATCATTCAAAAACATATTTTAGCTCAAAGTGGAACTGAACCAAATTCCAAGCATTATTTTGAAGGCTTTGTTGAACTCTGCCATCCTCTCAGAGGCTTGTAGCTCAGGGGAATGGATTGACCAGGTGCTGACATCATTGCAGAGAAATCTCCAGCTCTGAGCCTGTCTGCATTGCTTGGCATCTCCCTGCCCTGATCCCTGTGTATCACCACGTGCATGGACAAAATCTTCAACAAAAACCAGCATAACTTCATCCTCTTTAGTATTCTTTACAGTTCTGCAAACACTAGCAAAGAGATCAGTTGGTTGTACTTCAAGTTGAGTATTTGCTGCCTCTGACAGGAAGGATCTTTGTTTCCCAGTCTCCTCCAGTGGGCACCCGTGTTGAGCTGGTAACACAAAGGCAAGCCCTCTCCTCTCCTTACTCAGAATCCACCTCCAACTTCACTGCCTGAGCACGACTGCACACACACACTCATACAGGTCTACATGTGTGTGTTTGGGGGGAACCCAAGGAGGGGACAGGCAGAAAGGCATGAGAAGTTTTGAATCCTGTTCCCAGAGCTGTGGAGCTGTTCTTACTCCAAATGCAACACTATACTATATGTTTCTTCAGTTATACAAGACTGTATGCCTCCCTCAAGGGCACTTCAAAGAGGCTGTGACTCTCCACTTGTAACACTTCCCATTTCCCAGTAGAGATGAAGAAAACCTCCTTGGATGAAGCCTGAGCAGCATGTCTGACTGTACCACATGGCTCTTTTGAAACCAAAATATTGTAATTTCCATTATGAAACCAGTTCTAGACTCATTGGCTGGTTGAAAAAGTAACCTTATTGGCTTGAATTCTAATGAAAATAGCATCAAAGGCACAGGAATCAGACAGAAGAAAAAAGTTTGGTCTCTATTTCCTGAAACAGAAATAGCTCTATTATTAATTAATCTCCCTAACTGGAGCAATCACAAATAATCCAGGGCTTTTTTGCTAATCATTTGACAAGTAAATCAGAAAACCCCATCATGCTTCATCATGCTTTATCAGCATGATAAATAATATAATGCAAGTTTATCTGGACATATGTAAGGAGTTTGGGAATGAAGAACAAACCTTTTAAAATAATACTTTCAATACTTGAGCAAGTCATTATTATGATAATGCTTTATTTATTACTACTTAAAACATGACTAAGTTATTTTTGTTTCACGTTAAGCAACATGTTCAAAATTTGCATAGCAATTTCAAGGCCCTCTCTTTCAAAATCACATTGCTATGTTTTTAATGTGGGTGAATTAACTGTTCCTCCTCTAAGTATTGCTGGCTATACTTTTTCCAGCTGAAGTCAATGCATTAGTCAGGCTATCACCACCATAAACAAGTGTAATCTATTTCATGCATTGATTAAACCAGCAGAGCCTGAAGGAACATTTCACCATCCAGGAAACCAAATGGGTATTTATAACTTCCATTCCTGCTCTTTTTGCATACAGATTGTGAAATCACAGAGGAGGCATTTTGGTTTCTGACCTAATGTATTCAAATAGAGGGACCAGTCAATTTTGCAAAAGAAGCAAAAAGAATTTAAATAAATGCTTCAAAGTCTAACACTAAGTCTGCCAGTAAGATGCAGTATATTTTAATATAAACGTTACACAAGTTCCATTCTGAAACTTGAAACACACCTGATTAAAAGAGCATTTTGCTTCAACTCCTGGGCCTCACTGCTGTCACTGCTCCCCACATGTCTGGCCCTGTGAAAAGCAGCACACAATTTGCTCTGAGAGGGGGACTAACAAAAGATTAAACTGATTATATATATCCCCACCTGCGGAATTTAAGAGAGGTAATTCAAACATACATATTTCCAGCACCTGTTTATTAAAACTGAATACTCTTGTACCTACTTATGGGCCATTTTCAAGTACAGCTTAACTCCACTAAATCATAATTTTCTGAATAAAAGATTTTGTCAGCACTTTAGAGTCTTTGTTTCCCTCATTTCCAGTCCCAGAGGTCTCAAGTAGTTCTGAGCCTAGCTGGGATCACAAAGGGTTAGAAAATAAACCATGAGTTTGGGCAAGTTATTAAGGGTTTTTTTGAGGAAACAAATAGCTAATACAAAGAATTACTTTGTCTTCTCTAGAAAAGTTATCTCCACAACCTGCTGACCATGGCTGGGGGTGATGTTATTTAGGGGGAGTCACAGGAAAGCCTGTAGCCACTGATTCTTCCCCTTCTATTTTGTAAGGTTTTGCCTCTCTTACAATCACAGAATTGTCTGAAAAAGACCTCTAAGCCCATCAAGTCCAACCCTTAACCCAGCACTGCCTTGTTCACCACTAAACCATGTCCCTCAGGGCCATATTCATAAGTTTTTCTGAAAATTTCCAGGGAGAGTGATTACACCCCTTCTCTGGGCATCCTGATTCAAAGCCTGGCCATACTTTCAGTGAAGAAATTCTTCAAAAATCCAAAGTAAACCTCCCCTGGAGCAACTTGAGGCTATTTCCTCTTGTCCTGTCACTTGTTACCTGGGAGAAAAGACCAACCTTTGTTTGGAAAAGATATAATAAAGTCCATTTTGATGTGCAAAAATGACAAAAACAAAACAATTATAAAAAGCGCTTAGAAGATAAAAAGCATTAGTCTTTGTTACATCGCACAGAGTGAAAGGCATAAGAAGACCCTACATCTATTTACAATCCCCAAGGAAAAACTTAAATTAATCTATATACTGCATGTAATTATGTAAAGAAATAACAAAGAAAGGATAGAAAAATCAAGGTCACCACGTAATGATACCTGGGAGAAAATGGGAAGTGGAAAGTCTGGACAAATCACAGCATCAGAGCAAGTCTGAAGTCAGCAAAGACCTCTGTATCTTGTCAAGACCAGTCTCCTGCTCGCAGCAGTCAGCCTAAGCTGCTTGCCCAGGATCATGTCCAGACAATCCATCCCCAAGGACAGATACTGCACAACCTCTCTGGTCCTGTCACCACACACTCCTGAAAAGAACCTGTCTTCACTACCCATCATCAGGTGCAGATTGGTAAGCCTTGTTTTGTCCAGGATGAACAAGCTTGGCTGTCTCAGCCCATCCTTCTGTGCCAAAGGCTCTACCTTAATCAATTATATGACCCTTCAGGGGACTCTCCAATATGTCCATGTCTTCCTTCTATGTCTTGTTAGCATATCATGTTCACAGCTTTGTTCTCCATTTCGTACACAAGGACTTTTGGACATTGAAATTAATGAAGAGACAGCTAATTGAAAAAAAAATAGAGGAGGAAACCTACAGGAAAAAAAAAATTACATATTCCTGACAGGGCTACTCACAATTCTGCATAATTCCAGCCTTTATTTATGTTTACTTATTTGAACTGAAAACATTGTCATCTCAACAAATGGTTCTAACACTTTATTTTTGTGCAGCCTGTGTTCATTATAATTTAGGTATTACAGTATGCCATCAAACTTTCATGAAATACACATTTGTCTGGAGAGAGGAGAGGTAGCCTTTTGCCTTTTATTTTTCCAAAGCAAAATGTGTATCTATGATATACGACTACAGACAAAAAAAAAACTTCCCTCTTCTTCTATGTATTTAGGTAGTGAAATATAGTATGGGGATATTTTGGATAAGAAAAAAAATTACAAATAAAGGCTGCACTGAATTTATTTGTACCATAAGAGACGGCTGTAACTTTAGACACATAGATAAGAAACTAGCAGTTTGTAAACCCTACTATCTACAATTTTATTATGTCTAGTACTAAATCCCACCTATGACATTTTCAAATTCAAGAATGGGAGTTTTCAAAGGAAGAATTTTTTTTAAATCATGGACTATTTCAAGACAATCTGGAAATGTAATTTGTCACATCAGGTTTCCAGAAAATGTATTACAAATGCTCAGAGCTAGTGTATTCTTCAATGAATCACTGCTATTCACACGTGGAAATCCAGTAGGTCTCCTCACACAATTAGGCACCTAATTATGTGGAGGGGAAAAAAGCAAAACAAACGAATGAGTGCCTAAATTAATATCTGTGATAGAATTGCCCATTCATTTCTTGTCCTCATTCAATTTTTAATAGTGTATTCTTGCCTGTACTAGCTATAAAAATATTAAGCATGTGCCAGTGCAATAGGCATACACTTAATATTTCAGTTTATATCAGCAATTATTACTTCAGGGTGAGCAATATATACATATTTCTCTCATGAAACACACATTAAATAATTTGCCAGAGTATTTTATCGGTAAAATCTGGTTCATTCTGTTGACTGGTATTGATCCTGAACAAAGCAGACAGCACTGCATTTTTCAAAACCTAGACTCAATAAATTCACAACCACACCAATTGAGCTGACAAACCAGAAGCCATACAATACATTTACATTCACAGCTAGCATGCCTTCTCTGATCTTTTTCCCCCAGACATGAGGCTGTAATATGATTTATTCTAGTCTATTATTGCTTTCTATGTCCCAGTCCATGTTTTTGCTTAGGGATGAATGATGAATCAACTGCCAGGGGCCAGCACACTGAAAAAGTGAGAATATGAAGACGTGGTAAGGTGAAAATGTGATTACAGTTCCAAACCACCCTCAAAAGAAAGTCCCTGTCACCACAGCTTACACTCCACTATTCAGAAGACTAATATGAATCAAGAGGGAAAAGTCGACCAAAAATTTTAAGCAGACTACTGAAATAAAATCACTGAAATAAAATACAGGGTATGTGCCAAAAAATGTGTCGAAATGAGAGAGAGGAGTAAAAAATCCTATGTCTTATTCTATAAGCTGAAAAAACCTAGCCTCCAATTCACCTAATATCAAACATTTTCATCAGCTTGCACAGAACTGTTATCACAACATTTGCATTTTCATAGACTGATTTCTAGAGCAAGTGAGAAAAAAAAATTAGGAACACAGTTATGATGAGTGTACTTCTCCTTAGCACTGTCAGCTTACTGGAGGTTGTTGCCTGCCCCACTGTTGGAAACCAGACACCCCTAGAGCTGCAGCCAGCCCTGGCAGCATCACCCTCAGGCTCCTCTTGCTGCACAGAGGGGTCAGCTGAGGTGAGCTGGCTGGATGCTCTTGATAACAGGAGAAGGATCATGGGCACTGCTGCTGCCCACAGCATCCTGCCATCATTGCCACACTTTATTAAGAAAAAAGAGAATCTTTCACAGTAATGTGGAAATGTTTCATGCAGCATGAGGCTTTGCTGGAAGGCATCACACCCAAGTACTGCTCTGCCTCTATAGTGCTGGACCTCTGAACCTCAATGGGATTTCAGTGATAATCACTTTTGACTGAAGGCAGAACAAGACTAAAGAGGGCAAAAGCTCACAATGTGCTAACTGTGTCAGCCCTTGTCATGAAGACAGACAGCTTGGGAAGCTCCTCTCTATTAACTGGTTGAGTCCACCATTGTGCCTACTCACCATCAATAAAAGCCACAGACATGCCAGCTGTCCCAGCTGAGGGATGAAAATCACTTTCGAACAACTTAGATGACAAAAACTAGGAGTTATAGATTTAGGTTACTTCTCCAGGCTCTCATTACTGAAAAAAGTTGTCTTCAAATGCTGACCCTCTTCATTTATTTTAGATATATTACTTAAGCTGAGATGAATCCTAAAATCGTGGAATATCCTGTGTTGGAAAGGACTCACAAGGATCATCAAAATCCAGCTCCTGGCTCTGCATCAGACTGTCCCAAGAACCACATCTTGTGCCTTAGTGCATTGTCACTCCATGTAAAAATTGGGTGAGTTGTTCTAACTATAAAGATCAGCTGGTAAGAGCATGTGGAATTTTTGGAAGACAAAGTAAGGACAGAAGAATCCCAACCACACGACAGAGCAGATGTAAGCAGAGCAGCACCCCTACTGGACAAACCACCTGGAAGTACAGACTGCACTCAGTGCCTCTGATCCCTCACCTTTATTGAGGAGCTGAAAGGCTTGTGGGGGTGTAAGAGCAGACACCAGAATAGTGAACACACATTCCCCACAGGTGTCCTCAAGACAGGTGGCACTGCTTTCTGCAGTACATAAAGAATCAGATCCAGACCAAGATCTTTTCTGCATCTGGATGTGATGGTATTGAAGGCAAGCAGCCTTTAGACAAGTCAATTAAAATCTACCTATTTTTCATTATAATATGAGGACATGCAGCAGACCCTTGCCTCTCTCGCATTCAGAGAGAGGTAGACAGTTTAGGGAAGGACTCTAACACTTGCCACGCATTTTCCCCCAAAACCTATTTACTGACGTGCTAGGCACTCCTGCTCTCCCTCCCATCTAGCATCAAATTTAATTTGACTTTATTCTTGGCTGATAAGGGGTGCTGCACACATCTGCATCTGCATGGGGCACTTCCATAAAAAGTCTCCCCAGCACCACAAGGCTAGTAGTGCAGCTGTAATGGCTACTCTTTTTCCCTTTGGCAGAATTAAGTACTCAGCATTGTACTTCTCCAAATGCAGAACAAACTGACCACTTATTTTTAAATTAGATTTTTTCTAAAGATAACCTAAAAGTTTCCAATTAAACTTTTCTTCCAGAAAAACAGACCATTTCATCTACAAAATTCCTCTGGCAGTAATTTCAAATCTCTAGAAAAGATTGAAGGAAAGTATCTAAGGAATTCATAAAACTCCAGACTTTTCACAAAGAAAAATCTGCTTTCTGGTCACCTCTGTTCCCTGCTCATCACACCAGGTTTCATGAAAAATAAAGTTATTTTTCAGTAAAAAGCACCTCAAATCAATGTCAAACAGTTCACTAACAACAGAAACAAGAAACACTTGTACAACCAGGATCCATCTTAATTATTGCTATGGTAGGGCCCACATTAAAATCTGTATATTAATGTGTCTAGCAATAAAGGGAGAAAGCAGAAGTGATGGGAGGCAGAGAGCTGACACAATAGGATATGTTACAGACTTCTATGGGACTTTTATTATGGTTTGTAAATTAAACAGTCTGACTTTTCCTGGTATCTGACCTCTGTAAATTGAGACAAAACAGCAATAATGAAAATTAGGAAAATAACATCTATAAAATCACATTTACTAAGATAAAAGCAATATTCCTGCAACTGACATGCATATGGAAAAATTCTGAGTTAGAGTCTGATGAGGTCCGGCTGATTTTCTTCATTTAAACAAATTACATTGCTCTCAACAGTGCAGAAGATGTCCCATGATGACACAAAGGTGTTCCTGTGTACATCCATAATGTATTTAATATTATGTACACAATATGGCTAATAAGACATGTGAAGAGTATTTTCAGCTGCTGATCTGGAAGGTGAAGCCTCCAGATGAGGAGAAAAAAAATAAATTATCTTTTAAAGCAAGTAAATGTAGTATCTTTGACTGCAATTGAAAAGTACATTCTGAACTGAAAATTGAAGATGTTTGACTAGTTCAGCATAGCCCCATCTGAAAAGCTGTGCATTTGGAAATACAGTTCTCTCCAGTGTACTATCTTCTTTTCCAAGAAGAAAAGTGTGACCCTGAAGAGGTAGAGAAAAATTGCACACATAGGCTTATCAAATCTCTTTTATGATGCAAATACAGTGCATGCATAATTTCTGTCACTCAAGAATGTGGTTATTAATTTTTATTTAATATTAGTTTTATTACTTCAAGCATTAAAAGTTACAGGAGAACATTTGCACTCTAAATTTGTTTACGAAATAACTTAAAACTGTGGCAGAGGCTTGCCTTGAGTTTAATCACTTTTGGTGATTAAACAAAGATTTACAGATATAAACCCCAAGGTCTCTTGTTCAGTTGCAGAGTAAACCCACTAAAGTTTGAATGGCTGGTAAATATTTAATGAAAAAATAAGCTCCTTGAATTTTTTTTTTTTCTTGTAATATTTCTATTCATCTGTTGTGCCTCAAGAAGAATTTCACATATCAAAATGCATGAAGTAATTTAAAGCAATTTTCAAGTGTCACATTGATTTAAAATATTTCCTCTTAAAAGATTCAATTCTTCAAATTGTGTCATGATTAAGCAATAATTGGAAGATTCTCTCAGCTTCCATAATTCTGTCTTTTAACACTCAGATATGTGATGATCCATATGCAGAAGATTAAAATTGTTTTGTTGGATATGCTTTTGTGAAATTATTCACTGATAACAAATACGCATAAGGAAATTTCTGATTTAGCAGAGGCTAAAATTACTAAGAGAAAGATAGGAAAGAAGGGCATCTTGAACCCGCTACCCTTGATATACAATTGTAAGTCAATTGGCATTTCTGTCTTACTTATTGCAAAAATCCACGTCATTACATGGCAATATAGCAAGTCCTCACAGTAACAGAGTAGTAGCCATAGTTAGCATGTTAAGGGAGAAAAGTGGAATAAAACTTATTTAAATTTTCAGTGGATATGGTTTCCCCAATGGGTCTAATGTGCAGTTCTTCAGTATAAAAATGTTTTCTTTTAACAACTGCTGGAGAAAATCCTAGCCATATACATTAAAACTCCCTGTTTGCAGTAAAATCCACAAAGTTTAAGGAGGTTTGATTAATGCACTTTAAAGCACGCATCCCTCACTTCAGTGACAATCATTAGTGTTGGGCTTAATCAGGAACTCCAGATTTTGGACACGTGGCAAGCGGTTATCTGGCCTTTTATTTTTTTCAAATACTACAAGGGATTTCTGCACAGAAAACCAGGGGAAAAAAGCTTATATATGTCTAAAAACGAACTTTTTGGCCTGTCTTTATGAATAATCAGTGTCAGTCAGCCAGGGTTCAAAAATGGGTAAGTAGCTAAACTGAAACTATCAATACAAACCTCCAAGAAGACACCTTAAGGACACAGGATTATATAGGTCTCTAATATTATGTGGTTGCTGCATCCTGTTTAAGCATCCTAGAGCACAGGAAAAGTTCACTGATGTCCCTTTCAACCCATCCTTACATCCTTAACCAAAATGTTAAAAGCAATATAGTCCAAAAACCACAAGAGAAAAATAATTTTTGTGTGCTTCTGATGGCTCTTTGTGACTGCAAACACGAAGCAATTGTGAAGCCAGAATATCTGATCAGAAGAGAATTATCTGATTGAAGGAATCTCTGGAATATGTATATATTCCAGTATACATCACTGGCATAACTCCAACACTACTTCTCTAACTTGCTGTAAAGACATATATAACAAAGAGAAAAAAGCAGGCATACCCAAGATATCAAAATACTGACATATCATTTTAGCAGGACAGAGTTCTGCTGCTTTATGCCAAATACCAAAGTGCAATAATTTTGGATAGACCTTCCTATTTTTTTCCACACTTCCTTGAATCACAGCAAGCCCTTCTCAGATACCCAACATTCTGAGACTGACTGGAACCATGAAAACATAGATTAGGGGCAGGAAAAAAGATACTCACAAGTCTAAGAGCTATCACTGGGATATTCTTCCAAAAAAAACAGTGATCCCTCTGCTGGCAGTGTCAGTTTTCCCCCAGTGTTAGAAAATGCAGTCTTACATCCTTCTCAAAACTGATCCACCATCAATGAACAAACAGTTGGGGTGTGAACTATTGCAGGAGCTCAACCCCTACAAACTGATGGGAACAGACACTCTCTGCCCAAGCATTTTGAGAGAGCTGGCTGACGTTATTGCAAGGGCTTTCCATAATATTTTAGAAGTTTTAGAAATCAGGGGATACACAGGAAGACTGGCAAAAGGCTAATGTCACCCCAGTCTACAACAAGGATTTAAAGGAGGATCATTTGTACACACCTTAACAGTAGGATTTTGAGCTTTACAGTGACGTGTAGCTGGGTTGGTCTGAGTGTTTTTTTGTTTTCTGTCACTGATATTTCATGAGATATAACTAACCTTAAAAAATATGTTTATATTTCATACCCAGTCTTGTCTCACACATCTTATTTGCATCCCAGTGTGTGACCATTCAGGCTACCCAACCCTGTTGGTCATTATCTCATAGTAATCTCCATATCTCAGTTTCCAAGAGGATTTGTCTGCTCTTCATTAGCCAAGGTCAAATAGGACTAATGCTTGGAAGATTTGTACCTCATTAGCATTATCTTTATTGCCATTATTTCACAAGCTAACAAAACAAAAAGGAATTATTCCCCAGTTAGTCCCAAACATTCCTACCCTTCTCATTAGTATTGGCATAACCTTTTTCTCTAGGGCAGCTCAGAGCTCAGTTCTTGAAGGAAAGGCTGACAGCAGCAAAATTATGGTACCAAAAGGGACAGCAGAAAACACTCTCCTGATTTATAATCAGATTCCCTTATTGTAACAAGCACTTTCTCATTGCTGGACTACTTAGATCAGCTCATGTAATTTGTCACGTACTAGAAACTACTTCGTGTTCTAACTGACAAAGAAAGGCATGTTTCCTCCCTATATTTAATCCAGAACTTTAACCCCCAAATGCTGTGCAGGATCATTAAGGTGGTATTTTAATTCAGCTCCTAATCAAAAAGATATACCATTCTAAATATGACTGACCTATTCAGGTGTGATCTTTTTTGCACCTCTGACTGACAGGCAAGTAAAAAATATAGTTTCAGGATGAGATGTGACACGGGGTCCCACATGCTTTGGATTCCCAGCGTGCTTCCCATATAAAACTTGATGATCTTTGCAATTCATTCATGTCTAAATGCATTCAAGAGATAAATCTGAGGTATGACCAGCTTTGGAGGAGACAGGCCTGAAAATAAGGCATCTCAAATGAGTAGGAATTTCCACAGAAATTGAGATAGATGTACCCTCTTAGCAATCTGTGGTCATTTTGTGGAGCATCAGAGGATTTAGGCACAGTTTGCCTTGATTTCTTGATTTTCATGAGTGGATCCTAGCTGTCTAGATTAAATTGACATTTATACAGGCACAACTACAAGTAGAAAATAGCTATGATGCCTGGGGAGTGCTCAGATAATGCAGGTACCAGATACTTAGCAACAATTACTTGAATCAAAACAGGTTTTTTAGGTAAATACAGATTCAAAAGTGGGACTTATCTACTTCATTAATCAGTGAAACAGTCACCTCCAGAGAGTAATTCAGGTAATTTAGATAAGATACTGTAGCAGAAGACAGATCACTCTTTTTAGGTGTTTATTTCATCAGCTGTAAAAGAAGCTTAATCAATTGCTTCCACATTTTTAGGTGTCCCTGACAGAAGACAGAAATTCCCACCTTGGGCACCAGCAAGGGTTTTCATATCACCAGACACAGATGACTAAGGATATAATTTCCTCAAGTCTTTTTATGTAGAGAGGAGGAAATGCAGAACATCAATTTTAAATTACAGTTTTGATCTTTGTTGATCTTTTTTGATAAGTAATCTCAGGGCGGTGTTTTGTGGGTGAACATTTGTATGAGACACTCTAATAGTATAGTTTAGGTATTTAATACAGCCTGTCTCTTAGGAAAAAACCCCTCAGAGCAGCAATTCTCCAGTTCATTTGTGTTCTTAAATACAATGTCTCAGAAACCCCAGTGCTAAACTCAGTGCTCTTCTGCCAAGCTGTCACCACAGGTATTTGTCTTCCCAATGAGAAATATGCAGAAGGGCTTACAGACACCATTCACACATAACCAGGACTGCAAGACCTGCTCTTGGAGTGAGAGATCATCTGCTACCTCTACATCCTGTTTCACCCAGCAAGATAGCTGAGGGGAAAACCATATCCTAGCAGCTAATCCCCTCATGCCAGTGACCTAGAAGGATGACAAGTGCAGTGGTTTCACAAGTGGTTCCTACTCAGTTAAAACCACACATCCAAGTGATAGCAGCCCTGTGATAACTCCCCTGTCCCAATGCCCAGCTCAGCTGGGCCATCAGGAGACTTTCAGCTCCACAGAGCACACAGGGCTCCAGGGGTTTAGCTTGTCATTGTGTAATATTCTTGCTGCCACACACTAAAAACATGCACAAGTGTTGAAAATAAAGGTCAACTGGAATGCAGGTTGTAGCAGTCTAGCTAGGATTTTATAAAAGCCTTCTCACATTTACCTTACACAGTTTTGTTTTTTTTTCCTGTGAGAGGGTTTGACAGATTAAGGGACTTCTGAGTAATTTCATTCATAACATGGGGGAGATGATTCTGTCCTTTTATCATCATCATCATAATTTGAAAGAATCCAAGTTACCAAAGGCAAGAGATAGCAAAGACATTTTTACCCCTTAATACATAATCTTTACATGACACAGCATAATAGGCAGCCTGTAGGGAAAGCAAGGAGCCTGCAGCTGATGTGGCTGACTGACACAGCCCACACATCGATTTCACAACTGGCAAATAGACATTGCACGTGAAAAACAGACTACCAAAGTAAAAAGAGGGCATGACAAAATTCAAAGAAGCTGGAATTTCACACTTAGATTTCCTTTTTTATTTATTTGGTTTTGGTTTTTTCCATCTTGACTGACTTAAGGTCATCTAACTGACTTGTTATTTAACTATAGGGCTAATTGAAATAACTTTTATTTGACCCTTCTTGCAACCGCTTCAAGAACCATTCAGAAATGGCAGTCCTTCCTTGCAGCTACAAATACTGTTTTAATTCTCCCATGAGAAATGGCTTATCCAGCACTGACAGTCTGTCATGTCCTTATCTGACCTCATCAACTGCTGTTGTAGGGGGCTGTCAGAGGAATCATTCAGTGCCTTTCTGATTGATTGCGGTATTGATTTTTCTTCTTCTCCTTCTTCTTTTTCTTCTGCTTAAAAAAAAAAAAAAAAAAAAAAAGGTAAAAACCCCAAACCAAATGATCCATCTTACCAACTGCAAAACCATTTCAGAAGTTTGTAAAGAAATGTTGTGTTCTCTTGACAAAAATATGCAGCTCTAGAGTACCAAGGATTGAGCAGGTATTTGCAGTCTGTTCCTCACACTACACTTTGGCCTCCTTTAGTTTTCTACAGCCTACTCCTGTCCACTGAAAATACACAACAGCCATCCTTACAGCAGGATAAATCAGAGACTTTTTGAAATTGTATGCTCATTACACACTGAAAATAAATCAAATAGATTGTAAAATTGCAAAAGGGATGACACTTTTCAGGTCCCTATATAAGGATCTACAAACAATTCTCGAAGGTGAACAATCAAAAATCCTCCAGTTTATCTCCAACAGATTTTCACCATAGTATACTTTATTCCTATTAGAGAATTTTCTTAAAGCTTGGTAGTAATCTTCTATTGAATGTTCTGCAGTTCTTATATGCACCCTATTTATATGTCATGCAATTTGACACATGCGAGTCTTCAAAGGGAGGTCATTAATATAAGCTTATAAGATGCCTGCATAGACCCCCTGCTAGTAACAATCCATCATTTAGGGTTTCCATTTGAAAGGTATTCTAACTTGATTGTTTTTATTTAAGAAGTATACTGCTTGGTGAAGCTCCACTGGCACTGGGAAGACTAAGAAGCATAAAACAGTAAGTATTATGAAAAGTGGCACTTTTCACTGTTATTACAGGATTTAAAAGTAATAGTTCAGGATATTCTACTAGCTAAACAAGAAAAAAACTTCAGTAAAATGCATGGAGAAAAGCTCATCATAATTCAGAGTGTAGTAGCTGTAATCAAACAAAAGACTTGTGTGATTATACATGAAAAAATTCCTAAATGTCTTTTTATTTTAAAATGCTTAAAGGTTGAGAAGGATTAAAAGAAAGAGGATGCAGCTGTGGTTGAAGGAATTTGTTTCTATTAGATTAGATAGGTGCTCTCATTAAAATTCAGTAAACAGTATATTACTCTGTGTATTTTGATTTGATTTTTTTGCACTGTCACACACGTTATACCTAATAAAGCATATTCTATCTTTGCATTAATTATGAGATTGAAAAGTGATAATTTTAAATTACTTTAGTCACTTTACATATAAGTAACCAGGTGGGATTTTCTGGTAAATAATAAGAAATGTTGCATTTAAATTTGAAGATGCTGGTGTAGTAAATTTCACAGTAGTTTGGAAATAGGAACATTAGTTAAGATTATAAAACATTATTTTGCATTTCTGAACCTTACTAGTAAAAAGGGATAAATTTTAACGATATAAACATTTGTTGATTTTGAAATCTGCATTGCAAGTCCTAAAAAAAATCCCAACCGATCATAAACTCTCCTCATTGCCAGAAAAGCTAAAAAGGCTGATAATAAAACATTAATTTAAGAAAAAAGAGGTTTCATAAGTATGCAAAATGTGATTTCTGAAACCTGTACCTTTTGATACATTGCAATTCAATCACTTTCATGAAGCTACAATATTTATTTATTGCTTGCTGACACAGTTCAACATAATTTTGCAATAGGACTGGAAAAAAAAAGCTGCAATTGTGTCCAAACAAAGGAATATAAGAACATAATTTTTTTCAAGATATGAACATTAACCAATTCAAGAAATTCTTTGAAAAAAATCTCTTTGCTATTAATGACAGTTTCTCATTAAACTGGCAGTTGTGTCAAACGTGGCAGACTATTACAAAATGGATGTTCCTAGTTTTCAGAGGGGGATTAATATTGATTTTACATTTGAAGCCTGAAAATTTTGTGACAAACAATCCTTGCCATTCAGAAAAACAAAAAGAATAATCTCCAAAATACTCACTTTTGTTAACATATATTCTAGCATTCTTTATTAGCATATGATTAATTTTCCCAGAAGACATTTGAAACTACAAAATACAGGAAAACCCCAGTAGTCACACATAGCATTTGTAAAAAAGCCACACACAAAGACAATGAAAATGTTCTTGTCATTTTCAATTATGCTGAAATATAAAATATTAGTTTCATAACTAAACTCAAGGAATCTAAGATAATTCATGGCATTTTCTTGACAGTTGATATTTCTTTGGCTGGACCTAGACCAAGATGACAAACAGCAGATCTGGTCTGAGGATTTTGGGGTGATCTGAGAAGTTATTTGTTGCTACAAGTTTTTCTTAAATGGTTTCTTGAAACTGTCACAGGAATTTGTCACAAAGGCAATGGAAGAGTGATGGCTGGATAATATAAGCCCTCAAATTAATTAACATATAGGGTGACATATAACCTCATTCTCAAAGGACAACATTTACATAGATAACTAGAAGACACTAGCCAGGCTTTGGAGGCTAAAATGAATATTTCCTCTGTTCAGCTTTCAGACATCATTTTTCTCTAACTCATATTTGCAAGACTACATTTGTAAGAGAGAAAGCTAAAAATAAGTTATTTGCCTAAAAATAGAAACCCAGCTGTATTTCTTTTGTGTTTAAATTACTCGTGTGGGCATCAGGCTGAGCAGTGCCACGGCAGCAGAGAGCCTGGGCTCTCCTGGGCTGCATCAGCAGGAGCAGAGCCAGTACATGGAGGGAAGGGATTTTCCCCCTAGAAAAACTAGAACTAGAAAAACTGGAACTAGAGAGGTTCAGATTGGTTACACATTTTTCCCTCATGAGAATGGTTAAATCTTGGAAGAAATTGCCCACAGAGGCTGTGCCGTCTCTCTCCACCCTCGGGAATTTTCAAGCCCCAGCTGAATAAGACCCTAAAGCACCTGGGTCAGCTCAAGCTGACTCCTCCTTAGGTTCCATCCAATCTGAACTATGAACTGCTACATCCAACCTATCCTAAGATCCTACCACCCCTTTGACCAAGAAAGGCAGCAAAGATTTTTTCCAGACCTGAGTCCAGGACAGCCCCTGCACTGGTTGCTGCACTACTGAAGCTATTCCTTACCACTGGTCAAATCTCACATACCTACCTCAAAATACATGTGACCACCCTCCTCCTCACATCCCCCCACCAAAGGCACATGACTTAGGCATTCCTGCTGTGCTGGGGTCTCAGTCCCACCCCAGGCCCAGCTGGTGGGGCCCTGCCATCAGCAGAAATCCTCCTGCAGGATGCCCAGGCTGGAGCACTGCTATGGCTCTGGGTAGATGAGGGAAACTGGTTTCAAATCCAGGTGCTTTAAAGACACATGTTGCCTTAGCCTCAACTTTTATGGTAGCCTTTCTAGCAATGGAGGGCATAGCACAGACAATGAATAAACCTTACCCTGATTATGCCTTGTTTCCCCTGGTAGCCATTTAAATAGTCAATGATCCACTGTGTCATCCTGGTTATCTTCAAGGTTACTGAAATGTCTGAAAAATCTCAGATGGAAGTGAAAGAACTTGTAACTTAATATAGTTACTCAGAAGTTCATGCACCCTGAGAGCTGCACTTTGGTACTGTTCTTAATTATATAATGGAACATTTTTGTCTGCAGAAACAAGCTACTAACAACAGCACAAAATAAATAAAAATGCATGAAACTAAATCAAGACCTAGATATAAAAACTGTATCCAAATAATACACAATGTTAATCATAAGAGGCTCATGTTTGCACAGCACTGACATTTTATACAGCTTAAAATCCAGCAAAAAAAATTCACACTGAGAACCATGTTGTCTGTATTCTGACCATAACAATATTCTTGCCTCCAATAAGATATATTTCATATACAGACTTGCATGAATCACCACCAAGGACTGGAATTTTGCTTTTCTACTTTCTGTGACTTATTATTTTGACTTTAGGAAAAAAAAAAATCCCTCCATATTTTAACCATGTAAAACTTCACATAATTATGGCTATCCAAATCATGAAGACATGGGAAGTAATATGCATCTACAATAGATACCACCTCTGCAGTAAAAGAGGATTGTGATAGACAATATCTCTCTGCAGTATATAACAGATGACACTTTCACCTGAAAAACATTTATAAAACTATAATTGTGTCAAAACTGTGTTTCAAAAACATTAAGAACCCTTCATGTACCAAGGTTTCAAAGACATAAAATCACAGAATATGTTGAGTTGGAAGGAACCCACAAGGATGATCGAGTGCTAACATGCTCAGTAAACCTAAAATGACACAAAAAGTTGAGAAGCTAAGCAAGGGGGTTTTTACTCTTTGCATCTATTTAACATAGTCACCCAAGGAAGTCTTATTTAACAATAATTTTTTTAAAAATTCTGTAATATACATATAAAACTTATGAATATAAAATCATACCCGATGGGTTTCCCCATTTTGTCCTCTTTTTCTGTTTTCCCATCTCAGAGAGATCTCAGATTCACAGCTGGAAATTACATGCTGCATGTTCATCTCTAAAAAAGTAAGTGGTATAAAGAAACACAACACATTCAAAGAAAACATTCCTTAGCTGCCGTTGTCTTTAGCATGGACAGACCCCAGCCTCACACTGCCATGGTGTGCAGTAATGTCTAGAAAGATATTATGGCAATCAGGTGAAAATGGCTACACACAATACCATCATCAATTTGAAAGAAACATCTTAAAAACCATAAATCTGACAGTTTTACACCATCTAGCACCAAAAGAAATTAATTCTGATTCAAATTTCTAAACTATATCGTTTGTATTTGGCTTTACAAGTTAAAATAAAACCTTTTCCATGTTGTCTTAAAAAAAAAAGGCAGTCAAATCTTTTAAGTAAAGCACAGAAAGTTTTTTTTGGTTTTTGGGTGGGTTTTTTTTGTTTTTTTTTTAAATAGAGATAAGTACATTTCACAATCCATGAGATTTTTTCTTGGAGCAAAAACAGTCCTGTAATGTACTATAATTATTACTACTCTCTAAATTAGTAATAATGTGCTAAAGTTGCTCTGACAGCTCTCAAAGAGGAACATGATCAACTGCTGGAAAGCATTAAAAATGCCCTAAACATTAGTAATTATGAAATATTACATTAATAGAATTAATTACTTAACTTTAATGTTTCAGGCTTTCCAAAGAAGTTAGAGAGACTAAACAAAATCTAGAAGTTAAAACAAATATGTCCAGGAATTTATAAAGATTGAGACTTTTAAAAGCAAGAGGTGAGCTAGATTCTGCTCTTACTTCTACCAACCACAAGTGAAAATTCTCTCACTTCAAAACTACCATCATTGTTTCAGAAGCTGAATTAGATTTTTATAGGGAAAGTTCTTCCAGTTTGGCATTATCTTCACAACTCATCCACAGCTCTTGTCAGTTTGATTCACATAGCTATGTGAATCATTTACAGCCTACTGCACAACAAAAATTAATGGGGTTTTGTTTACCTATTAAAAAATGTGAAATAATATTACAACCAAGGAGCTTGTAGATTTAGCTTTCTTGACAGCATAACCCAAGTCTTAAAGTTCTTCATTAAGTTTTTCTGAAAGCTATGAATGTACAATTTCAACTATTTGCCAATTTTTGACTTGTGACTACTATGTGTATGAAATATATACAGTTGCTGTAGCTACACTTTTAACTGTGGAATTCTATTTATAAAATTGATTTAAAATCTGCAAATTATAGCGAGAAAGTGCTGAAAACATCTCTCACCTTCATAGGTTGCAGCCTCTGCCTTCTGTCAGTGCTGCAGCCACAGTATGATTCTGTTTACACTGCGGTTGCATGTTTCTCTTCAGAATTTTTTTTCCATGTTTATCTCCTATTATTACCTTCTTTTCAGAAATTCCAATGACGTTTAAAATGAACTTCTAACAGAATGTGGAATGTGGATGTATGAACGCTGCAAGCAAATCAGATGCTGTTATACACGACTAACTTCTTAATACAGGACTCATCTCACCTAAATTGGGGTTGAAGGAAAGAATATGTACTTTTAATGATCTGCTCATTATATCTGCAAATAGACAACTGAAAAAGATAGACTAATTATACCACAAAATTTTTGTGAGTTATTTTCCAGAATCTAAAGATGCTAGAGTTTGTAGAGGTCCAGGTTTGGTCTTGCCCTAAGTTATATACCTTATTTGCAATATTCTTCCAGGGACCTGGGAGCCAGGAGGCCCCACTTCTCTACTCCTGAGGGAGATGCACCAAGTAAAACTTCTTAAATAGCCAGCGGGATTTGGCAGAAAAAATAGCAAATCTCAGCAAAGTGTGACAACAGTTAACTGAGTGTTTCTGTTTTAGGAGCTGTGGAAATACATACAATGAATTACAATTCCATGTTCTATTAGAATCATCTCTCCCATAGAACTGTTAAACTGTATTAAATAATATCAGAGGAAAGGAAGGGGAAAAAATCCTGTAAATTAATCACCTTCTGTAAGATTATGTTAAATGCTCTACTTAATTTCCCTGAGACAAGTCACAGCCAGGGATTGCAAGGTCACACAAGCAGATCTTCCTGCAGTTTGGTGTCTATTATGTTAATTCAGCAATGTTTGTTTTGTTTTGTTTTCTCCTATTATCAGCACAGTGGATGTGTTCCATTCAAAACTGTTACTATAGGAACCCTATGGTAACATAAAATTTTCTTTTCTTTTGGATACTAAATATCAGAAAATTGATGGATAAGTTGTTTAGGTAGAACAATAGGGCATTTGATATTTAATCTGCAAGCACTTAATAAGAAGTATTTCAAGTAATGGCACAGTGTTATTATCATATCACTTAGTAAAATGGCAGCAAATTATTGTATTATTCACAACTCGTTGGGTCCATGCTATTATCACAGAGATGCCTTTAAAGATGACATTTAACATACTCCTTTTACACAGTAAAGTGGTTAAAAGCACATTCAAATTTTAAAATGTTTCTGATCTCTTGACAGCTCACCGAAGCATTCTGTGGGCCCCCCTGCCTCTCCAGTGGTTAACTGCAGCTCTAAAACTTCTTGTAATTATGAACATTGCAGTCACACTAAATTAGACTGACAGTTGAAATACTGATTACTAAGGACTTATTAAGGACTACTTTGCAACCAATTATGCTGACATTTGACTTGATTTGACAGTTGAATTGAGTGGAAGATTCCTCCAAAACAGTAGAGAAAAACTTAATTTATATCCTCATCATTTTAAGATAATTGTTCAGGACAGAGTCATTAATATACCAGTACAAAATTTATTTTTATCCCAGCTTGGAGCACCTATGATTCAAATGATAGACAAATAGTAAAAGCATGCAGTCTTTACCACATCTGCATTCCCTTATATTTGACTTTTGATGACTCTTACCATGGGATCTCTGGCACAAAAAACAAACAAACAAATTTTAAAGCCAGCTTCCAGGAATATTCATTGACCACCAACTTGAGCAAGACAAAAATAGGTTTGCAAGTTGTAAAATATTTTTCCTGTGAAATGATCAAAATTATTACATGAGATTATACCCAACTTCCACTGCTGTACCACTGCATGCAAATTCATTGTCATTATATCATTTCCCGGGAATTTCTCAAATATTCCTGAAATTTAGTGGATTTCACCTGGAAAGTCTCTGAA
>VZSR01001299.1:114333-262668 GCA_013398615.1 Brachypodius melanocephalos | reverse complement strand
ATCTGATTCCCAAGAAATCATCTTGTCTAAAAGAGGTGAATATACACTTAGTGAAAATCAAGAGAGGAAATTTCCTCAGTGAAATCTTTTATGTCATTTGAGGGGGAAATAAAAGGGAGGCAACAGATCCTTTCAGCCACAAAAGAATTAATGAAATATTTTCACAATATTTTAAAAGCTACTCGAGGATATAAGAAATGTCAACAACCTCTCTCGAATTAATAAATGAAGCACAGATATTTTAGGTATAGTTTGCTTATTTTGATTTTCAATTGCTGCCTTGTAGATTCCAATACAAAATTCCAGAATTCAGAAAACAATTCTGTTCCTTAGAAGGTACTGATTTCCTTGCATGTTTTCAGGACCAAAACAATCTAATAAGTGAACTGAAGTCTGGGATTATTGTAGAAATTAACAAATCCCACTGTAATTGACTCAATAAAGATAAAATAAAGATAATAGTATGAAATATATGGCTAATAGTCTTCAGGTTTCAATAAAATGTGTTTTATAAGGATTGTTATTATTTTCTAGAGTCTGGTAAGACATAGATATCAAGCAGCAAGATTTTTCAAAAAAACTAAATTTCAGTGCTTTCAATTCTTGTCCCAGGTCAAGCCCCATAAAGACAAGTCTGTTGTTCTTCAATACTAGAAATTACTATATTTTTTTCCCAAAACTCAAGGGTCTTATAATGAGCCTAATCAGTTAAACTCTTTCACAGCTTCAGTACATAGGCAAAGGTGCACATTCTAAATTGCAAAAATTATTTCTTATCCTGGTTTCAGAAGTCCTTATGTCCATTAAGATAATAGCATAAATCAAAAATGCTGTAAATCCTTCCCTGTCAAAGACATGTAATCAAATCTTTCTATAAAGAAATAAATAAATGAGAACTTTCCCACTTATAAAAAGTTATTCATATCTCTTCCTTATCTGAACTATAATAATCACTTACATTTTTATACTTGGCTCAGCAAAATAGGTGCTTAAATTAGCCTTTTTGTTAATTTACAGGGATACTGAGACTATTGATTAGAATCCAGAGAAGGCTCTGGTATAGTCATGTGAAAGAGCAATTCCAGAGATGTTATAGTATTCCCATTACTACATGAACTTCCTGCTAGACAGGCTAACCTGTGAATTAGCCTGTTTGCCTGTATTACCAGGAAACATTTTCTTATTCACTTGTGTGATTTATAGGATGAGATTATTTATATGTCAGTTGAAAAATAATAAATAGTTAAATGCAAAGTGAAGCTAAACTTAACTGCAAAATGAACTTTAAAGCTTTTTAGATACAATCTATTGATGCCAATCTCTGAACACTGATGGACACAGCTGGTTTTGCAGATTCAGCACCATGGAATATTTCCTTAAATGTAGGTTCACACGGGAGGTGCTGTGGCAATTCCTTTCCGTTGATAGTGTGGAAAGATGAACTTCAAACCCTTGGGAAGATATCAGACTGAGGTAGCCATCGTTTGCTTGATCCTAGAGACCAATCACAAGCCCAGCAGCTAAAATCAGGTCACAACTGAAATTGGACAGAATAAGATGCTTTGGTTATTCATTAAGCCCATCAGCCACCCTGGGGTTGGGAAAGTGGGACCTGACTAATTTTTATTTACCTAGTAATATTTTTCCTTAACTTTGATTAGACATGATTTAAATCAAAAGATTGACAAAAGTCTTTCCGACAGCAGTTTAACATATTCCTTGCACTATTAGTGGTCCTTGATGGCCTGTTGCTCAACGGGGCTATGTCTTCACGCCTCAAAGAATCATTTGCAAGTGTCTTTGTAGGGAACTTGCATAAATTATACTTACTCCCATAGAATCATCAGCAAATATTATGCATTTATTTTTTCATCTTTCTCTGTTTGAATATCAGCTTTATTTGTGGCAAAGTTGGTAATACCTAGACCAAGGAGAAAAGATAGCTTGTGAATGGAGAAGAAAATTCAAAATTACACCTAAAAGCTTCTTTGCAGATTGTTTGAGCATGAAAATAATTTCTCTTCCCAAGCTCACTAACGTGGTTTGAAAAGAAAGTATCCAAAACAAAATAATTTGGCTTGTGGACACTGAAATATCAGCCAGGCATTTCAGGAATGCATCCAGCTTCCTCAGACAGTTTGGCAACTAGTAAATTCTATGGCTAGAGGTGAAAGTCAGGGAAAATAAGCAATAATTAAAAGTGGAAATGTTGTTAAATGCTGGAAGGGAAATTTCAAATTAAAATGGGTTTTGAAATTGTGTGGTGTAAATAAGAAATACAACTATTTAAAAGAGAATAGAAGCAACCTAGTTATTTAGGGATACAGAGATGATTAAGGGATTAGATCATCTGATATATGAGAAGATGCTGAGAGAGCTGAAATTTTTCACCGTAGAGGAAACAAGGCTCAGGATTATTTTATCCATTTTTATTAAAACCTCATGGGAGACAGTAAAAAGGATGGAGAGACTCTTTTTAGTGGTACTATCAAAGGACTGGATGGATGTCAATATACAGAAAATTCTACTTTAACATCAGAAAAATATTTTTTACTGTGAAGGAGGTCAAAAACTGGAACAGATTACCTAGATAGGTTGTTGACTCTCCATCCTTGGAAATATTCAAAAGCCACCTGGACAAGTCTGTGAACAACCCAGGTGACCCTGTTTTTGTGAATTCTGGAAAACTCAATCATTCACTGTCTTCATCTTAATTACTGGTAACAGGAATGACTATTTATTACTGAAAAAAATCCCATGTGCTAGTAGAACTATGTCCTGGTTCTGGCCACTTCCTACAGAAGACCTGAGTTCCTCCAGATTGTCATCTGGAGTCTACTTGCAATACCACAGATCATCTCACATGATATTTCCTACCCATATTCCTGCAGCTGAGGCATAGTGCTGACACCCACTGGTTATGATTACAGCAAGGTGGAGGCACCTCGCACATTGGAAAATGTGAATGTGGACATATCTGACACATATCATGCATTCTAAATAGAAGTAAATATTTTGTAAATCTGTGCTTAAGCATCCTAATACGAGAAATATTTCCTGAATCTTTAGTGTCTCTCTCAGTAAGACCGATTTTATTAAGACTTTTATTTCTACCATTGTATGGATGTTCTGTAATTAAGACAGACCAAGAACTTCAGCTATAAATTCATACACAGTAAACAAAATTACCCTGTGGTTTTGTACAACTAAACTCAGGACTATTCTCAGTATTCTTATGTAAACTTTTCATTCCACCGGAGAACAAAAATGTTGAAAGTGATAAAACTCATAAGCAGGGGGAAATCTGTCATTGAGATAAGTGAAGTATGTCCCAGTCACTTACTTCAAAATCTATTGCATCATGTGCAAGTGTCTATTTGTCTTATGGAAGCCAGCTTGGAAGTGTAAGGGGATAATTAGGAAGAATTATCACATTCAAGCTGGTAAAAAAATGCTTAATCATCTTCCTATTGTCATTACAATTTGCTTGTGCATCAAGTTCTAGATGACAAATAAGCTATAGCTGGGATGCAGTAGTTGCATATCAGTCTATTTCAAGGAGGCATAAAAAAGATAAAAAGCATCAACAATTTTCTCTACAGTGAGTACAATTCAGCAGTAAATATAAAATAAAAATTTCTCATCATTTTGCATTGTAAAAATTTCTCTGTCAAAAGATTTATAGTCTTCATTGCTATCATATCTGGAAACTTATCAATATTCTGTCCTTTTCTCTTTGGTTTCTTCTGGTCTCATACTAAAATTCTGCAGTTAAATGAAAAGAGAAGGATTAGGCAATTTTCCTCTGTTGAAGTCCACTATCTCTGCTGAATCAGCTAAATCACTCCCCCAAAGGTAATCCTTACTTGTAATCCTTATTTCATGGAGCAGGGTGCTTTTTCTTGGTGATTAGTTGAGCTTTGAAAAAAGCAGAAATTTCCACCACTGAAAAAGATATCCTTTGGAACTAGGAGATACTCAGAAATCATACATAATGAAGGCTGCACATTAATCAATACAGCAAATTAACTTCTTTTACAATCAAATTGAAACATTTTTACTAAGGTCAAACTGCTATAAAGCAGTTTGCCAGATGTCTTGCCACTCCTGTTGATTTCGGATGCAAAAACCCTGCAATTTTCATTTACATGGGAAAATAATTATTTGATGCTGTGCACTTGCAACTATCCTCTTTGAAAGCCTTTGCAACTTCTGACACATGGAATTTATCACAGGCCAGCAGGAGAGAGAGAATTTCAGGGAAGCCTTTTGTTAAAGTACCGCAGAGCAAAGCACTCAATGAAGAGAGTTGTGTATCTTGCACATCTTAGCAAAGTCCACATCACAGCAGACGCTGAGTGACAGGGAGATGGCTTTTTAGCCTCATCAGCAATAGTCATTTTACTTAGATGCTGAGCCCACACTGAAAACTGTCAAACAAAATGTATTAACTCCATGCATCATGAGAATCTCTCTTACTTCATGAAGGGATTGCTTAGTGGCTATGGACTTTATTATATCCCTACATATACCGTGGCTACATACTCTATAATTAATGCACCGGTTTGTGTTTGCTGACTGCATTGCTAGCAGCAGCTAGCAATTTAAATGGTAACCATGAAGTTAAATAGACATTTTTAAGACAACATTAAAGACATCATTTTCAACACCCTCATTATTTGCCTTACAAAATGCCATGCCTTTGTACTATCTAGAAACACTTCTAAATCCAAAAGACATGGCTGTGGTTTGGCTATTATAAAATTATCTTGATATGAGATCAGTATTTTGCACTAGCATAAACTTATTTGTTTCTGCAGGAAATTAAATCCAAGCTAGGGAGAGCATGGTATTGCATTATTCTTCAAAGAGATTACAAGGGGAACTCTAATTCTAGACGTGGGAGGAATTAAAAAAAACCATTTTTTTCTTTCAGGACTGGGTTCTTCACACTGGACACACCTATCAAAAGTAGGAATGGGCATTTTATGTGGTCATGAACACTGCTACAGTGACACTTCTCTTGCTTTCCATACATCAACACAAGGGCAAGTAGGGAGAAGACCAGCTATACATAACTGATTTGGGATTAATGAAATTGCCATCTGGTGTATTCTATGTGAAAGGGCAGGCAAAGAATACAAGATTGTCACAGATAAAATCTACCATGGCTAAAGAGCTTCCTAGCTCTCTAATAGGTGTACAAAGTCACTATGGACTATGGGTACAGGATGTAAAATAAGAATACATACTTCAGGATGCATAGAAACCAAGCCTCTGAAATGTTTACTAAAAGATGGTACATTAAATGATTTTTTTTTCAAATTAAGAATATGTTAAATCATATTAAATGCTGTTTAATAAACTACCAAAGTGAAAAAGTGCAAGGCTTTTTTTTCCCTTAAGGCCATGTTACTTAAGAAATATTTAACTATGCTAAAAGCTATGTTCACAACTGTTGCAACCACATCCACATATTTAGTATCTAAGCACACAAAACAGTATGTTGGAGAGCTGAGAGCTCTTGGCATGCAAAAATAAATACAACTGTGAAAATGCACATGCCCTTTTACAAAACACTTGGCCCCATATTAAAAAATACAGTAATCATCTAATCGAAACACAGGAACAATACAAACTTCAGAGAAACAGATTGCCATCACTCTCACATAACAGAACACTGTCACTTTCTTCCCTTGGTTCAATAAGGTACTGAGTTGTTGCAAAGTTATTACAGGGAAATTGTGCACTGTTCAAGAGGAGAACTGAGCATACATCTCTTTACTTAAAAAAACAGGACATGTCCAAGGCCTTTCAGCAGAGTATTTCTCCAGAGCTTAGTTTAAATTTAAGTTGTAGGAAATCTTATCCAAGGAAAGATAGCAGGAGAGATCATTTTGCGATAGGTTTTTTAATCCTTTTTGAAACAAATACTTCAATATTCTTTTTACTTAAGATTTTAATTTGATTAAGCTATTTCCAAAAGCATTAGATATAAAATCATTACTGTTTTGCTCAGATACATTACTGTCCACTAAGTGCTGTGCAATTTGATCAGTGTGTCATATACCAACTAATGTCTTCAAATCAACTTTAAGGAATTAGTTGACTGTTCTATTTGATGGTCCATGCTACTTGGGCAAAAATGTTAAATAAAAATTGGCATTGGTCTTTCATATTCCCAAAGTCTTAAAATATTTCAACTGTAGCTCTCAGAAGACAGCAACAACAATGGAGGAGAATAGCAGGTCTTTTTTGCTTATGAACACGACATTGAGGATTAGCAACTAAGTGTACTCATTGATGTTCAAGCTGGAATTTGGGAAAAACAGATGGGTTTGATGGAGCTTCAGTTTTCATCTGGAAAGTTTATTTTCAAAATAAAGCTTACTGTGTTATCAGTGGGAACACCAACTTCTCCATAAGAAAGTTTAAACGTTCTAGGGGAAAATCATGTAATAAACTTCTAGGGGAAAATTTCTTCCAAGCTTGAAAAGTTGTCTCTCAGTAATTTAATCTGCAAATTAGAGTAGTACCAAACCTGGCTGTTGAAGCATACTGCCAGGCAAAAGACAAAAACAACAACAACCAACAACAACAACAAATTGGATGTCTCCATTATGAAACATTTATGAACAGATTTAATTTCCCTTGGGCTTGAAGGGGCAGTAAGAAAGAACAATCAGAACTGCCAAAAATGTGAACTAGGAGTCATTGTGGCAGGATTATGGGCTGTTTTGTTTCCAGTTACTGCCTGGCACATTTTCAGTTGCTCCTGTGCTTTACTGTTTTTCCCTCTGTGCATCAGAATGGGGAATGAAGCACAACTTTTATTCATGATCAATGCCACTCATCCTACAAACGCACAAGACTCTGGTACTCTACAGAGTGACATAAACAGCGCATTAAAGAGAGCATGGTAGCTCCCACTAAACCCTGATAACTCTAGATTTAAAGTCACTTGACATGCTCCATTACAAGACCATATCTCAAGTTAATTTTAATTTTGCCAGTTTTTAACCACTGAGTTGGAAATTTTCCCTGCTGTTTGTTTCAATATTAAAAAAAAACATGAATACATTAAATATTTTTAAAGAAGAAAAATATATAAATTTTTTCTACATCAAAATATTTGCTAAACTGTCTTTGAGTAGTTGAAGGTGATTCATGATTGTAATTTGGCGAGGCAAGTCACAAATTGTTTCTTCTCCCATTTACAAGAAAAGTTGCCTTTTTCACGAGTTTTAACAGTGAGAGCAGTCTAGAAGAAAGAGCCCTTTCCTCCTCTTTACTGCCATTTCTGGCCACTACTCATACTCTAAGCAGGCTGTAGAGATTACAGCATAGGAGTAGGGCAGGGAACCGATAGGTCCTGGATGAACAGGAAAATTAAGTCGGTTGGGCTCAAATGAGTTCAGAATGTGGAGCACAGAAATAAATCCATAAAATTTATGGAAGCAGGATAACAAATAGGATAAATAAGGTAATGAAAACCCTTAATGCAAGAGAAAGAAACTGGAAACTGGTGGCCTGTCTTATTGCTGAGATGGGCTAGCAGGGAAGGAGAAGAAGACACTTGATGTATCTGATTGAGCATACAGAGGAGGGAAAAAGTTAACTGGACAAGGGAACTATGAGGAGAAATAAAGAAATTGAGTAGGAACGAGTAAGACAGTGCAGATGTATGTCCCAAGCTTGAATCCTCTTTCCTGGTCTTTGCAATGACACCTGGGTTTCCAGTCTTTCCTCACAACCATACTCTTATGCAAGGGTTGGGGGTGCATCATACAGATGCAGATACAGTTCAGGGCTCTGCTGGAAAAGAAACCTATTCCATTGTGTGACATCCCATCACTATGAAAATCTGAGAAGCATTAGGCTTTAAACTCAGTGTACAGAGAAAATTTTGTACAAGTATTTAACACTGCATCCCTCTAGATCTTCTTTGAAAAAATAATAATAGCGTCTCACAGACCTTTCAAATAAAATCTCCCTGACTAGACCCATGGCCTTTATTCAGTGGTCTCAAGGTCTCAAGACTTGTCTTGTTACCATCTACTTTGTTTTATGTTAAGAATATGTGTAAGATTAATATCTCTGATCAGCTAACAAGTAACTTAAGTTTTGTTACAAGATTATATGTGTAGAAATTAGAAGAGATTAATCCTTTCCAATGTCTCCATATACTTTGGTGAACAAAACAGGCCCTTTGTAGACCCTAAAATCCACTGCCACGGTGCAGCTCTTCTCTCCTTCCTACTGTAAAATAATGTCCATGGTAAGAACAGCCCCGTGCCCTTGAGAAACTGGGTATTTGGAGCTAAGTCAAGCCTATGTTTTATTTTATGTTTATAAAACTACTAAGTCTTATGTTTAGATTCTACTAAGTTATAAGTACAGTCATAGCCAGCAATGGCACATGACTGGCACTGAGTGGCAACAACCTCACCCAGATTCTTCTAGAAGGACTATGTTTCCTGTTTCAAAGGAGTAAATAGGTATGTTTCACATAGGAGTCATGTACCCTTCATGGGAAATAGAAAGTTATGGGTAAGAACTGGAGAGCACACACTGCATCTAGGACTGACATCTCATATACAGCTGCCATCCTTAGTTTTTCATCCATGAAAAAGAGAATAGCATCAGTTCTCTGCACAAATATGTGGAAGTAGACTTATTGATGTCTAGAAAACAGCAATGTCACATTGACAAGCAAATCAGGGAGCTCTAGAGGGGATTTTGGGTTAAATAAATGAGAAGTCAGTCATTGAAGAACGAAAACAATATACTGAATAGCTGCTCAGTAATGAGCAGTGACTGAGATTGGGGTCTCATGAAACATAATGTGTTCCTGTAATTAAGGATGATATAATGTGCACACAGAGAAAGAGCAGTAAAAATATGCAAGACAACCTTATTTCCCACATTTCTAGCTTTTGGTTCTTTCCTGGCTTCTATTCTTAACAGGCTTCTAACACACTTTTTATGTGAAATACTCTCTGCTAATCCAACATTTTCTTAAACTCAAAGAGGTGGAGCAAGAGCTGTAAACCATCTGGAACAGTTGCAAAGCAGATTGCTGCCAAGAAACCTGTACCAAAGTATGTCCTACCCCATGCCAGGCCTGCCCTACATCAGGTCTAAGGCTGCATGACTATAGAAAGACACTAATTAGCAAATAACACTTCATGCTGCCTCCAAAGCCTGCAGTTTTTCCACCTACATCTAAACCTCATTAATATGTCAACATTCAACCATTACTGTGAGAACTTTCATGAAAACAGAAATAGCATTACTTGGTCTGTCTCTTAGGGTCACCATCAAAGAAAGGGTCAGCCAAATATACCAAAAGGAATTTTCTAAGATGCTCTATGATCTAGGATGTTCTTCTGCTCCTTATTAAATATCATACAATTATGACAGTCAAGCCATGCAATGACATCATATTTCCCTTTTACATTGTCATGTGAACTTTTTATTAAGCATTCCCACAGAGAAATAAAATAATGAAGGCGGTTTTTTCTGATTTGTATTAGTAGCCTCACTTAATTTCTAACTTACTGCATATTATACATTATTAATTTAATATAAATCTGTATATAAGTCTGAAGACTATTAAATATGCGTATAAAAGAAGGCTACCCAAGCAGTTCCTTCAGACAATTTCACAATGCTAGATGATGATCTTTGACTGATGGATATTATATTGACACAGACAAAAAAATTCATATCAACATTTCCTTCATGTCCCGCAAAATCCAAAAGCTCAGAGGAGTCTAGAGTTGATTGGATAGTATATAAATCTGCTTATAAATAGTTAGATAACTTCAAATATGTTTTTATCCAGGTAATTCAGACTGACTTAGGGCTCATTCCTTGAGAAGGTTCCTCAAAGCTTTGCAAAGCTTTATTTGTGCAAATGAATTTCATGAACACAGTGAGAATGCAATCTCTTTCTTAGCCAAGTTTCCCTTAACTAGAAACACTCTTTTCTCTGAAAAATGTTTATGTCATGCAGGGAATAATTCACTTCATCTAATTTTTGGTAACTAAGAGTTAAAAATCTCAGCTTGTCACCTTAGGCTAGTCCCTGGGAAGAAGCTGGCCCTTTGAAGATTGCATGTGACTTATACATCAATGCAGGGTGTTTCACAAACATATTGTAGGCATCTGTAGGCCAATGAATAACATAATGGAACATAGAGCAACCACAGTAGATCAACCCAAAAGCACATGTAATCCATCATCCTGCCTGTAAAAGTGGCCAAAATCAGATGCCTGAGGAAGAGTACAAGAAAACACAAATGACTCTTGACCTAAGTAATCTTCAAGCCTCTAGTTACCAAGGCCTCAGTGACTTCCTGACCTTGATGTTTGCGTGTTTAATAATAGGTGTTTAATAATTCCTTTTATTTTTTTTTCCAATGAAACGCACCAGGCTCCTGTTGAACTTCTGTAAGCTTTTAGTACACCCAAATCATGTGGAAAGGATTTCCACAGCTTAGCTAGACACTGAAAAAACACTTCCATTTGTTCACTCAGAGTTTGCCTCCTCCTAGTTTAACGTAATAACCTTGAGTTCTTGTATTGGAAGGGAAGGTGAGTGGTCCTGATACAGAGTCTTTATGCTTTTCTTGGTTTCACAGATCTGTATCATATTGCACATGAATTTGTTCTGCTAAATCTCCAAACTCAGAAAATGATTACTGCATTAACATGTATGCTAAGCTCGAATCATGCTTGTTGCAGGATTTGTGAGCTCAGATGCATTAACTCCCCAAAAGGACCAAAACAAGCCCTCAGATACTCACAAATACCTAAGTATAGGTAAGCAAAAGTATAGTTCCAGACTTTGGGGGAGAATTAAGAATGAGAATTAGATAAAAAATGAAACAATACTCTTCGAAGAAAAGATTTTCATTTCTTTTTTACACTGAAGTACTTTTAATACGTACAAACAGCTTCCTGTACTGAGATATAGGAGTCAGGTCACATTACTCCTAAATATGTAGATTCAAGACATCAGCATCATTTTTTAGTTGTCAATATGTTAATGGTCTCTTTCTGATAATTTGATCATAAGAGGACACACGATTGAATACTAGAAATGTCCTACTTATATGAAATTTTTCTCAGTGAGACAAGGCCAGCGCACTCATGATTACTACACCCATTGTAAAAGATGCATCAAGTGAGGCCTAGGAGACTGAAGGCTTGCTGATGGAAGGAAAATGTGACTGCTTTTGCTGCCAGTAGTAGCAGTTGATGTGGCATATGCTCTTATACCATGCAACGTGATCAGAAAAAAAGCACAGAGGGCTGCATTTGCACCCTTGGCAGATGTCACTATTTTCAACTGCCAGAACAATTTTTGGCAATCCAAGTGTAAATTAGATTCGCCTTGGAGTTGCTGTAATTCAGGCCAACCCCACTACCAAGCCAGAGTGCAAATACAACAAAACACAAAGGTGGCCTAAAACCACACTTGTTCTCATTCATTTGTAATGTCTGTATCTCAGCTTGAGCTAAAAATCAAGCCCACAGCCTGTGGAGAAGGGGAGAGAAGTGATTCACTACCAGATCCAGCCTGCTCTTTTCAAACCCCAAAACCAAGTCTGTTCTTTGCCAGTGAACACCTTTCCTGTCCATTCTGCATGTTCATTAGCTATCATAACAATAATTAATTAGGATAAGAATAGGACACATAAAACATTGTGAAGCTGAAAACTCATTTTTCCAAGAATCATGGCACTTCTTAAGACGTGGGAATACAGTAGTTCTGGTCATTCATTCATAGCTGCTTTAACATACATCTGGGAGAACAAGGCTTTCCTGGAAAATCTATCCTTCACAAAAAAAACCTTAGCAAGTCACTCTTCTTTCACTCAGTGAGAGGAGTGGGATGCTTGATTCCACTGAGACTGAAATGTCTCATGTGGAGCCCTGAGAAGTTTTATGGTTACTTTGCTCTCACTTATCACAATGAGTCTTATGAGTCTTATTCTATAGAGGCACTTGGAGATAATTTTGCAAGCTTTCACATTCCGTCAACATGGAAAAAGCCAAATAAAATACGTCTGTTTCGGGTAATAGTCTTAAATTAGAGGAGTCATAACAGACTCTAAGAAGCAGTGTGAATTGAGTTCTTCATTCAAGTGAAACAGCTACAGGGTGACCTGATTCACAACAGATCCTGGTCTCTTACGGCAGAGGAATATGTAATTATAAAAAAACCTGGAAGTAGCAAGGATTAAATTACGTTGCCAGGGCAGCTTGTTTCTAAAGGGCTTATTACAGGCATTAACCGCAAACCTGTGATTTTTCTTTTTTCACATGAATTGATGTCATAATGAGGTTTAAATGGAGACTCAGTGTCTACTTTGCCTCCCAAAGGAGAGGGGTTCCCCCTCTAGCCTGGGCACAGTGCCTCCTTCTGCTGTGCTACTTAATGCAAATGTAAACAAAAAGGAGAGTCAAACCATGAGAGCTGAATTCATTTCCAACTGGCTGTCATAGGTTTTCACTTTGGTCTTCTCATGGTTCACAAGGGTCCCTTTCAAGTCTGGTTTATACAGAAGATGCTTATATGATAAAAGGGTAGAACCCAGAGCAAAAATACAGTACTGATTTTGAGGTGGAAACAAATCTGCTTATAGAAGCAATCCATGTGGAACACTCATTGTAGAAATCTTTAACACTTCAGTTATTGGAGCAGCTGAGAATAAAGCAGGAAATCTCAAATGAACAGCTATTTTTTCTACCAGCCCTGAAAACTAATGTTTTAGTATAAATCTACCCTTTGCAACACATATTGCATCCCCTCAGGGCTAGCTCCTGTGTAGGCAGATTAAGTGGTTGCCTATGGCAGCAAAATGTTAGGCATGGCAAAATGCTTAGAGACTGCTTATTGTGTGACCGTAAGCTGGGTGAAGCAGACATTTTCCAGTGTTTTGAGGGCTACAAAAACCCTTCAGACACCACCAGCTTCCCCACTTCTTCCATATTAAAGTCAGCAATAAAAATGGCCAGTTTCACATAAAGGAAATCAGTTTGGTAAGTTACAAACTCAGCGGCAGAGAATAGCAAAAGCCTGCACCTTTTAACAAACAGATAAGAAGAATAGAGAGAAACCTGATGCTGTAGCATACTAACTAGTTTGTTTTGTACTCTAACCTTCAACAGAGTCAGAACTACGTCATTTGCGTGTTGATATATCAAGAGCTACAGGGTCATCATCTTGAACTTTTAGCCATGGAATATTCAAGCAGCTGCTGGGTATTTGAGAAGGCACTTGCCAGTTCCAAAGTGGAATGAACAAAAAGTATATGTATACTTATACATGCTTCAAATCTGACCACAGAGACTTTTACTCACCACCTTTCCTTTAAAAGAAAATTGAGTCACTATTAATGACACACTAAAATATTATATTAGCAGAGCGAATGTTTAACACAGAGAAAGAACAGACAGAGATGAGAATACAGCAACAGGGCAGTTTCCAGAGCTAAATCTGCTTCTCAGAATACACTCCACCATTGCTCTTTCTTCTTGGTTTGTACCCTCCTTCAGAGCCATGTCTGTGTGGTTGTGCTGAATCAGACTAAAACATGAGCCTTCAGCACTGCACCCTACTCACCGCTCCTTACACAACAGATATTTCTAAACTAGTACATACTATCTATGTTGGCCATGGCTTTTATTCAGTAATTATTAAGACAGTGGCTGCATCAGGCAGAACAAGTTACCAAAAGGGTGCTTCAGCTATGCCATTTAAGACATGTGGGACATTGTGGCTTGACAAATATAAATGCAAGGTGCAACTGACTGCCATGAATCAGATATGCAGATAGTATCATTGCTGAGACTGTAGTTCCTGCCAGTGCTAATTCATGGGAATAGCTGACTTGCCATGGCACAGATACTCATGGCAGCACAGGGTTCCATGCAGGGCCACTGCCTGGGTACTCACTGCAGCTGCAGAATGCAGCCTTTGCCACCACACCAGAAGCTTACCCTAGCCAGCCAGCTGCACTGAGTCCAACACACACTGCAGGGGCTAAACTACAGAAATGCACCCAGTCTGGAAGCTATCCACACCTCTAGGAGACAGAGAGTTCCTAAGAACCTTTCTTTCTGGCTAAAGTAATTGAATGCCCTCTGGCTTTTTAGGGGTCTAGAGGCCTAAGAAGTCACTGATATAATGAGCCATAGGCAGGGCTGCCCTGTCTGGTCTAGGAGATGTCCCTAGGACAGGAATAGGGCTGCTTTAAGAGAAGAGGGAAGGGAAATTCTAAACACCACCTGCAACAATCTCCTTGGACAGTGTCATGTGCTAGCCTCTTTCAAATTAATATCCAGGCCTCTTAAACTGGTGACTTAAATGATTTCAACCAAAGCAATTGGTATGCACTGAAGGCATACCTGGGTGTAAAGAGCAAGGAATCAGAACAAAGAGCTTGGAACATGCAAAGGATAGAAAGGCAGATTGGCATTTGTGGGCTGGCTTTCTTCTACCTTCAATATATTTTGCTTCTATACACTAGCATTTTCTATATGAAGTTATGAAGTCTTATTTCAGTTTTCTTTTCTCACTCTACAAATGGCAGAAATCTAAAACAAGTAAAGGTTGAAAAGGATAAAATAATTCCTACCAATAAAAAATGTACTCAGCTAAAATTAAAGATTTCAGATCCTCTGAATTTATTATTGTAGATATTTGCCAAAAGAATCTAGTAATTTGCATTTCAACTCACTGTGGTCTGAAATACATTTTTGCTACTGGTTAATTTAATGGACTTAAATATTCTCCTATTCTGATGAGTCCCAGACAGTGCTTTGAATCTATACACACTGCTGTGAATGCACCTCTTTGGAAGTAAACAGAACCTTTACTGAATGTCATTAGCCTTCTATCCATAAAAATTACCCACCACAGATGGAAATTTCGTCTATAAAAATATTGGGTGAATAGATTTTTGGCCTAAATTTTATGTATCAAGTTCAAATTCACAAAAATGATTTATATTTAATTTATCTCACTCTCTTCTCAGGATCCAGATCACATATGTAGGGCACTTTAATTTCTCTCCTTTCTCTGAATCTGAGCTCCCCCCAGGAACAGTTCCTTTGCACTAATTATGCATCTCCAGGGTACACAATTCAAACAAGAGCTACCTTGTACTAACAGGGTTGATTTGCTTGTGCTCACGAAAGCAAGGAGAGTGCTTTTCAGGACGGGAGCAGAGCAGGCAAGTGGGGGATGCTCTGGGTTTTTAATTAAAGTATTCTTTCAATAACCTTCTGGAGTTGCTGAATGGCTGCAGATTTTCCTCTTCCATTGTAATAATCCTAAAATGCCATTCGTTTATGAAAACAGAAGTTTTATTTCAAACATAAATTCTATGAAAGGGTTGTCTTTAAAGATACTGTATTATTTATGGTTGAAAAGTATCACTTTCCTCTGTTTTTCCTCTACATTTTTTCCTCACCCACAGCATACTGTGATTTTTAGGACTCAGTTCTTACTTTCTACTCATGCATAAACATTTGCAGAACTATGGCCTTCAGTCCTGATCCTGCAAAGGTTCAGTCTGTTCATAAGCCCGTAGATATAAAGTGGCTACTGTCAAGAACATAATTTCAAAACTCTCTAAAATGTTAGATTAAGGACTGTACTTTATGATTTTTCTAAAACATCTCTCAGAAATACATCAGAGTACTTTAAAGCAAGTCTTGCTCTTGGATATTTTTCACATTTATAAAAATTCATTGCCTCTGTACAGCACCCCATCATTCTGCTGTTCTTTTAAACAGTCATTAGATCACTTCAGAGATGGATGAAAAATTTACTTTCCCTGAATTGCAGTAAGAACCCTGAAAAGTATGTTGGTTTTCTGCCACTTTTTATTTACTAAATCCATGTATTTCTCCTTTTAATCTTTATTGCTAAAAACCTACAGATTTATGTTCTTAGACTGGATGATAATATCTTCTCCATAAATGAAATTACTTTTTCTTTTGTTTGAACCAAATACACTATTCTTTCATTTGTTCAAAGGTTTCTACTTCCATTCATAGAGGGGTTATTTTGGGAGCCTAATGAAAAAGTAGAGTTGCTGGTGAGAGTGGCCAAGGACAGGCAGAGTTGGAATGATCTCTGGATGGTCAGAGATGAGCCCTGAGGAAGGCTGTGGCAACTCTGCAGTAAAATCTGTCAGTAAAACCACAATCAGCAGTCAAACATAAATTATCTGCCAGATCAGAGAAAGATGAATAAACTTCAGCAGCCAATTGTACCTGTGTTGGCTTTCTGCTTCCATCTTCAAGTCACCTTTTTGATCACACACATATTGCTTCAGCTAAGGTAAAAAAGCAAGATCCTGGTGTGGAAATCATTATCAGGCTTAATTTGACTATCAGTTCCCTCTGCTTCCCTTCAGTGGGTTAAAAATGTATTTCAGCACCATTGCACAGATATCATAACACTCAAAGATAATCTGTCAGAATCTCTTCCAGAGAACTATCTGCTCAATTCCTGGCAAATAATTGCATTTGCAAGTGCATCAAGAAGCAAAGAGTGTTATTGATGGTTAGGTATAAACCACCCATCTTCAGGAACTTCCATCATAAGCACAGTACTACCTAAAAAGCAAGATCAGTAGAGGTAGGGTCATCAAGCAGTGAACAGTAACAGTAAAGCATTTTTTGATGATTACAATGGCCATCCATGCAACAGAGAACCCTTCCTTGTAAAATAAGAACTGGGAAATGGCAGAACATATTATGATCATCTCATAAACTAAGGAAATACCCAAGTAATTGATGTGTGTGGCTTCTTGGTGCATGTGACCCACAAGTACCATGGACCAAAAACCTTACAAGAGTTAAATATTGCCTCCTAATTCACAGCATAGATGCCAGAATTCCTACCTCAGATCTCTGTTGCTAGAAGTGGGGTACTTCAGAAGCTGTCTCATATGTCAGAAGCTGTCATCTTCCAAAATGAAAAAGTCTTGTTGTCTTCTCAATGCTAAATTGAGGATCTTAGAATGTTCTGCTGCATTGCCAAATGCACTCAGCTAAGACCTCCATGAAATTACATTTTCACCTCAGCATTCCACATTCACTGGTGCTCTTCCCATATTTTCAGAATGACACTTTACACAGGCATTGCTTTTCTCATGGCTGCAGATGTCCCATGGAGTCAGGAACACATGCTTTTCAGCCTTAATTGTGTTGCTTCACAAACAGAGGAACAAAAGCCTAGCAGGACATCTGGTTCTTCTCCTGCTCTTTCTCCCAGCTTTTATCCTCTGTCACGGTATGCTTTCCCTGAAAAGAAGGCAATGCTTCTCCCAGCAGAGCCTGTTCAAATACAATTTCATCACCTAGTCCTGCTGGAAACAGGGACTTTCACAGGCCTTGCAAACCATGAACTCACATGGCATAGTGCTGAGTCCTGGAGCTTGGATCAAACACATGGAGAACTGGCAGCCTGGGTGTGCAATGGACAGCAGTGCAAGGCAGATGCAAAGGCATCCTCCTTGTGTTCACCTTCCAGGGAGCATTTTCAAAGATGGGACTGACCATGGACATGGAAGGTCTGCCCTAGAGCTGCAAACAGGGACTGAGTGGTGGGGCCCTGGCACACTGATCACAAGGGCCTCCTCACTGCTGGCTGCCCACCAGCTGGAGACATCTGCTGCAGTGATGGGTCCACTGCCAGCCTTCCAGTGACACAGCAACCGAGTGAGCTGGAGCTAGGAACTCAGTCTGGTATCTTGGGCAGCCACAGTATCAGCCAGCATAAATACCACATCAGGCTCTCTGGCTGATCCAACAGAAATACAGCACTGTACAGACATGTGCTCATACCTGACTTAAGCATGTGGTCATGAATGTCCAGTCTAGACTGAACCACGATGGGACCGTGACTTCGGTCATTCTCTACAGATTGCCAGGTGCAGGTGTGGTGGATTTATTTTCTTTCTCCTTTTTCCCCATAAACCCGATATGACAGGACTCATCCAAGTACATTTCCAAGGGCACCTCTATAGATAGATTTCCTGAACACAGCTATATGAAGCACTGTACAGAAGTTACTTGAAACGTATTGCAATCCAGCATGGCATGGCTTTTAATACATTAAAATATTAAAAAAAAAAAAAAAGGAGTAAAATAAGCACGTAGGAAACAAAAATGGGCTCTTCAGATCCTAGTTTACTGAAACCCTTGAAGCTAATCTCCAGTGTCTGCATCCTAATACTGTCTATAGCACTTAGAATTTTGATTAGTCCTTAAATAATCAGAAAAGAATCTAACAAACTTTATGTTCACTCTGGCATATTTTGCATTTTCCTATGATGACTAATGACATTCCAAACAAATCTGAGTATAGGTATTTTCTGTGACTGTTTTCCTCCTTTAGGATGGATTATGCTGTCATCAGCAGGTGTGAGGAAAACACAGAAGCCCAAATACTGAGTATAACAAGAAAGCAAGACCTGCATTTAAATTAATTTGAAATGCAAAGATAGTAACTCATGCCTAAGCAGGATTTTGGAGTGCTGGAGCATCTTGGTCCCTCACCAGGAAAGGATAACTGATGGCCAGACTGGGGATTGTCTCTCCTGGCCTAATACATGCCAATACATATTTTTCTTTTTTTTTGAGAACTATTCATATCTGCTACATGAATATATATAGATACATCCCTTCTATCTAGCTAAATATAAAGTTCTTTTTTGCATAAATATATGTTTATAACATATATGTATAAAACAACATCAGAACTGTATTATACTGGTCCCAATCATAGAGTTACAGAGCAAAAAGCATCTGTGCTTTAAAAATGCTTACTGTTAGCATCTCCCTTGTCTGTTTCCACAGCTCACACTGGGTTCCATCTGCACTAGGACAACGCAGTATAAACATCCTCCAAAAGCCGCTGCTACTCATGAGCTAGAGTAGCTGCTCTCTCGGATGATGCTCCTTTCATCATGATTTACACTCACTCTACCTCTTACCTGTCACATTTGCCTTTGACCCACTGATTTTCAATGAATTTAGGGAGGCAAAATTATATGTGACCTACTGTCTAAGCAGTGATGATTCATCTAAGCAGGACTGCCTGAGCCCCATCATCCTGTGTCTAGCCTTGGTGTATTTGATGAGTCAGTTCCACGCTGCCCACCCTGCCAGGGGTGTTCTGACCACGGGTCTCCTCCATCACCTGTGGCAGAGTAGGGGAAAGGGGGAAGCTGGAGGGAGTCATTAACTGGTCGTTAGCTAACGATATTAAATTCATTCACTAAGACAGAGACAACCTTCCTACTTGTATTAGGTGTGTCTAATTCACCAAGGCAGACAAGAGGATTATGTAAATTGAAAGTTGATTTACCATGGAGAGGGATCTCACCTGCTGCCCATTGGGCAGGAGCCAGGGAAAAGCCGCAGGTGGGCAGGCAGGTGGGGAGGCAGCAGGGCACAAAGATGGGTAAGCAGAGAGGCAGGAAGGTGGACAGGTGGGTGGGCAAGTGGGTATGCAGGTGGGCAATCATGTGGGCATACTGAAAGGCAGGTAGGTAGGTGGGGAAACAGGAGAGCAGGCAGCAGCAGGGGCACAGGGCAGAGCCTGGGAGCATGCAAGGCCCTCACTGACCCACAGCTCTTGAGTGGCTACCAGCCAGCTCATCCAGCAGCCTTTAGTGTTTTCCCCAAGTGGTCCACCCAGAACCTACAAAGTACCTCTCTTCCTCATCCACACGGGGTGGCAGAACCAGGGCTCTCCCTGAGAAAATGCCCCTGTCCTCAAGGAGCCACTCTCGGCCATGCCTCTCCCTGCAGCTCAGCCTCCATCCCTGCCTCAGCCCAGCTCCTCTCACCCCTGCAGTCCCCTGACACCCAGTGGCAGGGCAGGCATGTCCTGTCTGCTGCCAACACGTCCCTAGAGCTCAGTGCAATCCTGCTTCTCCCATCCCTCACCATGCCCTCCAACGCAGGTCACATCCTCTGACTGACACACAGATGACGACGGCACGCAACAGCCCGATGACAGGATTGTTTTCAACCACAGCTAAAGTAGCACCCACAAAGGGATGTATGCCTTTGACATTGTGCAGTCTCCACATTTTCACATGTATTTCTACACAAATAAGAGTTCCACAAAACTCTGAAGCAGATTTACACCAATGCCCTTTACCAGCGCTTTGCAACTAGAAAAAGGCTTGAAAGTAACTGCTCACTGCCAAAGTGATACAGGGGATACTTATGGAAAATGAAAACCAGGAGCTCTTATGTTTTGTTTTTTAATCAAAGCCTTGCAATTCATCATTTGAAGTATTCTTATAACTATCAAAATATATTCCAGGTGCTTTACACCACAAATGTTGTTCATTATGTAAGTACTACAAAGTTTATAACAATTACGCCTGCAGTTCCATCGCCTGGGATGTGAAAAATATGCCTGTGAGGCTCACACACAAAGAATTCAAGTACATCACAAAAAGCCACTTCCAGAAGAAATCAGAAGTTTTATGTAAATTCTTTCAAGTGATGAAAAATGTTTAGACCATTGTACTGCAATAGGAACGAAAAAATGCAGTATCATTAGAGTCACAAATCATTTTTATTTTTATGTTTTCTGTTTATGTTATAAACTCTGAATATTTAAGAACTGCAAGCCAAATATGTAATAATTCTTAGAAACAGTAAGAAAAATTAAAATAGGGAGGAAATAAGGTTTCATAAAATATGAAGAAAATTCAGAGAGGATTTATACAAAGGAACTGGTGTGCTTTCTCCTCCAGCCCTTGTACAATGTATACATTGTAGTCAGATTCCCCAGTTTAATAAGTTTCACCATTCCTAGTATTTCTTTTTATGCCTTGGATTTTCAACCAAGTTATTACATGAGAATTGCTTTTTCTAAAGAAAAAAATATTTTCCTAGTCCTTTAAAATGACTAAAATTTCCCAAAAGAAAAAACAAATGAAAAGAAACAAGAACTGTGCAAATTTTAAACAATTTGCATTTTGCGCAGATGCACTCCTGTACTGACTGCTGTGCAAACCCACGCTGTTATATCTGTCACTTCAGCCCATGGTTAACTCAGCCAAGGGGCACAGTACAAGAAAGTGTAAATTATATTGATGTGGGTTCTTTTACCAAGTCTGTCAGACTGACTTGCACCTAATTACCAATGTGTGGCTCACACCATTTCATAGCACCTCTTGTCTAGTGTTGCAGTTTCCCAAGCAGAATTCCTTCCCAAGCTGGAATGAGATGAAGGAAGGAAATGATCCTCTATGGAATGTACCCGTACAAAAGACAACACAAAACTAGGGTCTCAGTTCATTAACATTTTGTATTGCTAAATTTTTCATTTATTTTCCTTTGATTGTGGTGAAAGCTTATTACAAAAGTAATGAATCACAGAGCAAAATAATAATATTTATATGTATATAATTATATATTTTATATATATATATGTAATATATAATTACATTTCCATTCTTATCTAATGCTACTCTGAATTTAGAAGAGTCCTGTAGAGCATGGGCTCTTTTTAACTTTTGCTGAGATCAGTGTGTATCCAAGAATCTATTTTCATTTTTCCATTCACTTCAGAGATATAATCCTAAAGAAACGGCATAGGTCAAGATTTTTCAAGGGAGCCTGTCACATTTGCAGACATTTCCTTAATATATTTAGGGTCTCAATTTAGAATTTCTAAAACCTACTGGAATTTCACTGCTTGGGGGCTTTTTCCAAATTTAACAATTAACAAATTAAAAGTGTTTGAATGATCCACAGTAAACTGATCACAATGTTGACAGGTTCATGATGTGCTTATAAGTGAAAGTTGAGTTTAAATCTAATCTTAGATTAAATAAATAAACTTGATATGCCAGACTCTTGAAGCAAGCTTTGTATGCAATCTTTAATATACATCCATTTCTGAAACAGGGGCAAATGATACTTTTAACACAATGCTTTAATGAGGAATCTTGAAAATGCTGTCTTGCTAATCCTTCATTTCCATGTGTGCTACTGCAGATTTTCTGAATACAGTTCTGACTTCTGAAATGTTTGTTTTAAAGTTTACTTATTTTTATCATTATTAAGTTAACTTCAATAATGCTGAGCAGGGAAACAGCTTTATATGATAGCTGTCTTAACTGTGTACATTTAATTACTTCACCTCCACTGCATCTACTAACATACTACACTTCAACCTCCTTAGGGCATACCCTGTTATTTTCTTCTCATGTTTCTCATCTCTTTCAGATCCCTTTAGACTTATTTTTCTCTTTTCTAATGTTTACAGCACCGTCTAATTTAGGATCACCTGTGATTTTTCTCAAAGTGCTTTTTGCGCCTGTTTCCAGAATGCAAATTAAAACATCCAATACAATCAGTTCTTACACATGCATTCACACTGGTACATAAGCACATACTGCCAGAAAATCATTAGCTTTATACTGCAATGCACTGCTGCTTACCATTGGTTTGGAAAGGGGAAGTCTGTGTTGTTTTGGTTTGGTGGCTTTTTTTAATACCTTTGAATTATGCTATTCATTCTGTGAAACAGCAAGGAAAGAAAAAAAGACCATTTTAAACTCTTATAAGCTTCATTTTCAAAGATTGTCTAAAACAAATAATTAACTATTATGTAAACAATGCTTTCTGACCCCTTATTCATGGAGTTAAGTATCCAGCTATTGCTAGAATGAAATGAAGAGAAAATCAGGAGAAACCTCATTATGAATCAGCACTTTCCTTGGTCACGTTCAGCAGTAATTCTTAAGCAACTGGTCACTAGTAAATTATGACATCTGCAATCCATTCTCTGGTGCTGTAATTAGCAGCTATCTGCAGAGGTCAAAATACTTCAAATAAACAAACTAAGGATCTAAGTTCTTTCTATGTAAAACAAAAAAGAAAAAAAAAACCACAGGAAAAAAGACAGATGTAGCCATATAAATACATTAGAAGTCAAAATAGCCATTTTAGGATGCAGTGCAAGTAATATTAATTTGTAAGCTATCTGAAATTCAAATTTTTGTTAAGAGCTTGCTGATTCCCAGAAAAGACAGCTGGCATTTTTATTATAACTGCCTCATTTATTGACTTAATGCTGTATATAGTCTTCCTAAAACAAATACACCAAATTAATAATTACTCAAACTCCTGCAATGCTCTCAAAACGGGATTCACTGTAGCTTTGCGTGGTGCGTGTGCATTTTTTTTTACAGGCAATTAAATTGTATCCTTTAAGATCATTAAGGCTCAGGGTCAGACCAGGCTCTTTATTCTTTTAAACAGATGTTTGGGGGATCCTGGCTGCCCTTTTTTTTATCACCTTCTGCTAATTACTATCTGCCTATTCTCTCCACTCCCTGCCTTTTAAGCGGCCGGTGGGCCCCTGAATACCATCTGCTCAAAATTCTGGTCCCTGCCCTCTATTAGACCTCACTAGACCTTAGTCTTTTTTCTTTTCCATTATGGAGATCATGCATGCATTAGGCGGGTCATGTTCCTTTTGCCATACACAGTGGCACGTGCCAATGCCCTTGAGGAATCAGCTGCAGGGATAAATTTACATTTGGCTTGCTTCCCCCAAAACAACATTAAGCTTTTGTTCTCTCACTCACAATTTCATACAATTACAGAGATATAACGGTCTACTTTAGATTAAAATGAAATTTTTAAATATCTTTTTAAAGCAACAGAGCTTAATTAAATGCAGAAAGGTTAAAAAAAAAAGCTGCAAAAATAAGAATTATTAACTACCTACTTCTGATCCCTGAATTTAGAAAGGGAATTTTCTCAGCTTCCTCTGAACAAAAACTAGAATAGTTTTCTTATCTTAGGCACAAGCTACTTCTCTTTGTAACTTTATTTATGTATATTTTTTAATCGAAGAAACACTGCCCATCCATTTGAAATTATAAGGAATTTAGTCATATTAAAGGGCCTCTATCCAGCACTGCTTGCAGCATCTAAATGTAATAGAAGGGATTCCTCCTACAATAAATAGAGTTTCCTCCTCACTTTGGTTGGCACTGTAGTCATATAAATTACTTTATGTTGGTCATATACTGCAGACTACAGAAAGAGATTTAAGGATATTTGAGAACACAGAGCAGAGGCTGTTGCTTCCTGTACTGCTATTATGATTAAACCCTGGAGACCATTTTAAACTGTGTTATAATTTGCACATCTTTTGTGTAACATATGAGTCTTTGGAGTACCCAGTGGGTCACAGTTGGTTGACAGTCTTGCTTGAACAGTTATAGAAAAGCATTCTCTCTCACAGACGAGATCAAGCTGACAGCCTATGGATCAGCCTTCTAAAGCCAGTGGCAGTCTAACTTGTCAGAGTCCTAAAATCTTCTATTGCACTCTTACACTCTAACATATTATGCAGGATTTATCTAATATTTATATATAAATTATTTTAGTTACAACTATATTATCTCTACCAGCATAGATTAATATTATTAACTGTGCCAAAATGGATTGCTGTTATCTACAAAGTATTGATCATTTCTGACTGGCAGAAGTCACAGCCACTCAAAACTGATGCTGTTGAAATAAAAAATGCTTTAAATTTCATAAACATAATTTGAACATGCCATAGTATATTTTATTCTATTTCCTGCTCCACTTGTGCTAGTCCACTTCCACCAGACTGATTTCAATAGTCAAAAAACCTCCCTTAAGCAAAAATTCCATCTACTGGCAAAAACATTTTTTTCTCTCTTCCAGTCTGTGAATTTTCTCCAAAATATAAACACATTTTCTAACTTATGACACAGAAGATCTAGTTCTGAGCAAATGCCATTTTCAAACTTGTGACATGTTAGTGATGATAAAGTGTAAACACTTTCCTCTGAGCTACAAATGGTTTGAAGTAAGAACCCATTCCAAGTCTATAGATGTCATTTCAAAGATCCATATTGACTTCAGGAGGCTTTCCATCAGCTTCTGGTAATCTGCCTCCACAGAGAGAGGGATGAAATACCCAGGATATATTGTATGTCACCTGCTTTGGTTATGACATGTTTAGAGTTTATGGTCTCAGAAATCATGATGCTTAGAAGAGAAGGTTCAGTCTGAGCTTCACTGTTTGTCCTGTCTCACTGTGAGTTTTCTGGCATGAAATCAACAGGAACACCACAGGCACAGAGGTTTCCTAGTTTTCTTTGTTTTAATTACAAAAAATTGTCTTGGTTCCAACTACAAGTAGCAAAACTAATGGCACAATTTTTCCCCATCTTGGGAGAAAAGTTTCTTGGTGTTTTCTTCTTCAGCTACTCTTCCTACTTTGAATATCAGTAGCAATCATCAGATAATCAGGTGATCAGAATTAATAACTTGAAATCTTTTTGGAAAAGTGATGAAAACGTTTTTCACACACACAAAAAAAAAAGTTCCCAAAAATCATACTGAAGTGTCATTTCATGTTATTTTGAAAACAACTATTTTTATTCTCAGAAAATGTTTTTTATGTTTTTGTATTTAAAATTATTATTTTAAATACTAGAAGACATTTTAGGGGTTTTTTAAATCTCTCATGGCAATGAAAACAATTTTCCTTATTTTAGAAATGACTTGGCATTTCAATAACAAGTTTCTTTAGGAGTATTGTGAAAGTCTTTAAATGAAATTAACTTGAAAGATAGAATCTAATTCACTTAATATAGACACTTAATTTGCGCTAAAGTTTTAGTTATGTAATGAACCAGACCTTTTGAAATGTTTGCTTTGATTTCCTCTGTAGAGAATACAGAAACCTTGGCACCACTGAAGTTCTTCAGCAAGAAGGTCCTGAGCTCACCTAGGACCCCATATTAAAAATCTCTAGGTTCAATGAACATAAGATCAAAGAAGGATACAGAATTATGAACTCTGGTTAGAATCAGCACTTAAACTCAGCACTATCTTAAGGTTCCCTTCCACAGCTTTCTTGCAGTTAGCTGAGGAACTGGGAGGGTTTTCTTTTGTCTGCTTTTTGTAAGTCTTAAGAGACTACATAATTTATTCATATGTCAAAGACAAAAGAATTTAAGAAAAGATTAGTGAAAAGAGTTTATAAATCTGGATATGCAATCTCCTACTCCAGTCACTGTTAAACCTACAAGTCTGTGAGCGTTCAAACAAAAGTCAACAAAAGCTGACTCAGCTCTAGCTTCACTCAACATCCCTCTTTAATATTTATGAAGAAAATTGAGAATATATTGCTTCAGAAATGTTTGTGTACCATACAAATGGAATGAAAGAGCTACAACACTCTCGTTGGGAATTAGATCTTTTATATAAATGAGTGCATTCAAAAAGCATAAGTATAATAATGTCATTCTGAAGAATGCATGTGTTTTCATTAAAGATTTACAAACTAAATTTGTAATGAAAGTGGGACAATATTCTGAAGCCTAATTCAGAATAATACTGAATTAAAGGGCATGTTGTAGGCTTATTTACCTATTAATTGGATTTATGCTCATTCTCAATTATAAAGGAATTAATTTGAAAGATAATTTGAGACCTGGACTGTTTCTATGCACTGATATGTCTATCATCACTGTTACAGGTGAACTTCCCATGAATCTGGCCCCCTTTGTCACCCAGTGATTTTTGTCACATGGTGAAATGATGTGGAGGTTCTCAGGTATTAAGAACCTTAAAAGAACTGAACAGTCATCTTACCTATAACAATTGTGGCTGATGAAGCATTCCAGAAGGAGAAAGAGCCTCCCAAGCATTAAAGTTTTTGATATTTCACTGATCAGTGAAAATGAGAGTGCTGATCATCCAAAATCATCTTGCTTTTGTTGCCAGATGTATTTTCATGCCAATTATTGACTGGGTTCATGATCAAGAAGGGACTTTCATGTCAAACCCTCATGCAGGTCCACAAGACTTCATCTGCTCCAGGAGGTGGGCATGGAAAGTTGGAGAATGCCTGAAAGATTCATCTTATATATATGCTTACATGTCTAGAGTACACACAGCTGCATCTTAGCTAGTCATCATATATCCCCATTACAGCTGATGAAGGAAAATTAACATCTTCAGCATGTAGTTCATCTAATCTTTATTAAACTGCTAGTTCAGGATGAAAATAATTATTGTAGTTTGCTAAAATGACTAGGCTCCCATGGCAATCAAGGAAGCCTAAGTCTATGTATTGATGTGAAATAAGTACCATCTGCAGCACAGGATTTTCTCAGGTCTCTTCTTGACAAGTCAAATTTCTTTTTAAAAGGCTTTCCAAATGTATCCTATGAAGACAATGGGCAAAGACTCTCTTAACTCCAAAATGCAGAAGTTAAGAGGTTTTCATTTTTCTCCTTCCAGAAATAACTTTAAACGTGGGTCAAGGGAGGAAAAGCCTTGTTTCATTTTTGCATTCTTGAATTCAGAAATAATGGACAGTGGCTGAATCCTCTGATTCAGGAAGATGGAACGACTGGCCCTCAGAGCTTTCCAGTACATTTCTGCTCCTCTGGAAGAAATACTTTAGTGCAGAGTCAGCATTCTATGTAATAATTCTTTACTTAAGTCTTTTTTGGTGCTTTTCACCAAAATCACATTGATTTCTATGTCATTAAATGAAGCTTTAGAAGACATAGGGTTTAAAGGATAGCACTGTTTGGGCTCCCCATAGTGTAGTAATACAAATTCTGGACACATGGGTTGTTCTTTGATGACTAACTTTATTAGGTTTCCAAATCACACTGATGCCCAGAGGGTGTGAATAGAATTGAAATAGCTTTACACTACCACAGGAGGGTTGGGGAGGGCCCCATTTTATGAGGCTGAGGTTAACACTAAAATAACATGTGACAGATGGTCACTTTTTGCTACCCATCTCACTTGACCAGTATTTTTCTAACAGTCAAAAGCAATCCATTTCTCTTTTCTCATCAGAGAATAAATCCATAGAAAATATTTTAAATTATTACTTATTTCAGCTTTAATGTTTCTAAATACAGACAAGGAAGAAAATTATATCCCTGCAGGTCAGTAACATTTACTATAATATCCTTATGAAAAGAGACACTTGGTCAATGCTTTTTCACTCAACTTCTTTTGTTGAGTAAAAAGCCACTTGTTTCATCACTAAGAGTTTTCTATTTCTGTTTTTGCAAATTTAAAGTTTTGAGAAAAGTAGCCTATAATTTCTGAGTTTAAGATAGAATGAGTTTTCTGATATCTAAGACTAAATTTTCTGCTTACTTCAGTATCTTGTTTCTGATATTAGCCAGTGGTAGATGCACACAAAAAGACAAACAGAAACTATGTAGGTAGCAAATACATTTTGGCTCACTTAACTCAGTTTCTGGAAATCAGAAGTTGATGAATTCCTGAGCTGAATATTTCAATTAGACTTCTAGGACCAAGATTTATTCCATAAATTTACCTAATGCCCTTTTCATTCAGTTTGTATTCTGACTATCAAAACACATTGTGGTGACATCTTCTGGGTTTTTTTAATTACATGTTATGGGGGAAATGCTTATTTTCCTTTATTTTAGGCTTGCTGGCTTATAATTGCATTGAATAGTCCATATATTTTATTTATGTTATAAGAAACACATATATCACAAGAAACACTATTTAGCTCCTCTGTAGTTCTCACATCAGGTTTTGGTACTAGTAATGAGATAGTATATAAGCAGTGGAAACTACAGCTAAGGAAGTGAGTGAAATTATAGACATCTATAATAGTGTGCAAATAAACAAGGTGAAATCACCATAAGGTCCTTTTATTTTATAAGAATTTCATCGCAATGAAAACACAATGCCACTTCAAGAGCTAAGATTATGTCACATCATATTTCCCATTCTTCTTCTCTTTTATCACAACATTCTAAACAGCTTTTCTAGTTGAATAAAAATGGAGTCTAACCATTTTTATACCTTAGTAGCTTCTATTCTGCTATTTTCATGCTGTAGGAATAAAATAAGCAAGTTAAAAGTCAACCATAATTAATTAGTTTCTCTTTAAAAAATAGGAGGGAGAGAAATTTTTATATTAGCATGCCAATGTTTGCAGGTTTCTTATCAGAAATCATTCATTTGCCCATTATTAGGTGGAGTCAGAAGGTTCAGAAGGCATCCAATAGATTTTCTTTTTTAATTACTTTTTCCAGTCAATTTTAAACTATATAAATCCACGAGAACTCTTATTTTAACAGTAGAACCCGAACAGAAGACTGGCTGGTGTCCTAGCCCAGTCATGTCAGGTCAATATTAGCTGAGCTAGCTAATGGGCAACTTTGTTCAGCTGCTCAGGTCTCCAGAATCAAACAACAAACAAAAGAGATTGATAACAAGACCTAGAGTGGGATTCATCTTCTTCATATATCTACTTAGAGAAGCAGTGGCTTCTGAAATGATCCAGCTATTCTGGGCTCCTTTTACAAACAGCGAGAGTAATGGGCATACTCCAGAACAATTTTAAATATCCATTTTAACTTAAAATTACACTCTTTATTCTGCTTGATACACTGTCTGGATTCCCCCATGAGCAAAACCAGACCCTGCCATAGGTTCTATTGCCTTTCTCTTGGCATACACAAGGTGTTACTGATCACCACAGCGTGCAGGCTGCATTCCTGGTGGCCTGAGGAAAGCCATGTCACCAGCACTGCATAGGAGCTAACATAAAGCAGAGCATTTTTAGTAACAGATAACAGCTATCAAGGTCAGGAAGCACCAGTTCTTAGTCTTTTCAAAGACCATCTATTTGCTTCACTGTTGCCTGATGTTTGTGAAATACTCCAGTATCTTATTTCACTACACTGTATACTTTCTTTTTAGTTAGTCTTAGTAGTAATAAGATAAATTAAGGAAATTAATATATGACATTTACTAACTTAATCTGGGAAGCTGAAGATTTAGTGTCCTTCAAAGTAAATGCAGACTTTGGCTTTACCTCAGCAAAATATTAACACTTGTGTCAGTAAATCTTGATGTTCATTACTTATTTAATGGAAGCCAATTTCAGCTTAATCTGGTTTACAGAGAAAACTAGATTCCAGCTACAGTTAAAGAGTTATTTCAGCATCTTAATAAAAAGAAGCCTTTTTGAAGAAACTAACAGTGCAAATTTTCACAATTATATCTTAGCCTCATGGGAACTGTTGTTTTCTCCTTCTGAAGTTATGTTATTATGATTATCTCTTGTCACCTCTGTTCTGCTAAAAGGAAACAAATCATCCACATTTACAGTTTCAGGAAAAAAAAAAACCTCCTGAAAATATGAAATTTAAATGATCAAAACACAAGTTAAATAAAAAATGATCTGCAGTTTGTTTGTTTTCATCTCATCATTTTCAAGTCAGTACCATTATTTTTAACACTAGAGATTGGAATTGGAAAGAACAGTTTAAAAATGTGTTTGGTTTATCAATATATGGTCACAATTTATTTCACAGATGAAACTACTTATTTTGAAGAGCTGTATCTGGGGCAAGAATATATATTATAGGTTAGACAATATATTATAGGTTAGACAATAACAACTTGGAATTTCCAAGAAACTGCAATTAAAATATTTTTCAAAAGAGTGTATTCTACAGATACACTATTCTCTGGTAGTGAAAAAGCATGTTTACATGACAATTGCAAAATTTAAAGTCTTGACCATAAAATGTAAGTGAAGAAAATTTTGAGAATTTCATAAAGCCTTCTGTCATGAAATCTTCCATTAAATTTAATAGAAAAGTATCTAAGCATACAAGTGAAGTCTTTGTGTTACCAACTGAATTAAAAATAATAAATGCCACAGCTGTACAATATATTCCAATGTATATCCTCCAAGACATATCACATTCATTAATTGTCAAATTGTTGCATGTCATCAACCAAGTTCCTATCCTCTGAACATCGGCTAAAAACTTTCTGCTAGGACTCTCCTGAACAGAAAATTGTCACACAACTTTGTTGTGTACATTACAGAGAGTTGTTCTCAGGTGAATGAGGACTAAAGATCTGCCCTCCATGGCTACTTCCAGCCTCTCCTCAAGTGAGAGTGTTATAGGGACCAAGAGATAAGGCAGGAGATAAACAGGGATAAAAGGATTGGCACTGGTGTCTTAGTTTCAGCCTTGAAGAGCTTTTGCACTTTCAGGCTTACACTGTGAAAAATGGCCAGACTTGATGAATGAAATGTGTGTTGTATAGCACATACACTCCTTACATGCATAATGGATCAAACATCTCAGCTAGATGTTAGTTTTTCAAGTCAATTGAGTAAATGAGGCACCAGGAAATCTTGGCATAATAAAGTGAAATTCTGTATCGTAATCAGCTAACAAAGACAAGTGTAATAGTTGATGGAAAGCAGAATATGAAAGCACAATTAAATCTGGCATGCATATCATCAAGTCAAATTATCACTTGGTTATGGAAAAATGTGGTAGAGCAGCATTCATGAAGGGCACAGCCTTAGTCTTCTTTTCAAGTGTTGTATAAAATTACAGCAAGATTGTGTTTTATTTAGACTGGCAGTGTTCCTAGAAAGTACTAGTTGTGATGCATGGAGCCTGAAATAGTGGCTTTTTATTTGTACTCAAAGCTCCAGAGCATTGTTCTGTTCAATCACTTATAGATCAGCCTGCTCAGTAGCTTTCATAAGCACTGGAACAGTGTGAATAAATTGTACTGACAATGCTGACAGCTTCATACCCTGCCTAAGAAAGACCTGAAAGGCCCTAAACTTTTGCTTTTTCATTCACTGAAGGGTGGTCCTTGTGTACAATACACTGGTCTCCCTACTTTAAAAGATTCCCCTCTTCTTCCCACACATATTTCATTTTTTGGCAAAATGAAATAAGCTTCCTACCCTCAGGTTCTAAAAAAAGTATTCTAAATCAATCTGTCTCTAAACATAATTTAGAAGACTGAAGGAAAGCTGTGTGAGTACAATAAAATGTTGCTCATTATAAATTCCCAGCTGGCAAGGGTCTCGTTTCTCTGATTTTTCTAATCCTTTCCAAGTTTGCTCCAGAAATAAAAACACAATAGAATTTTCATAAATAATATCCAGGTTACCAATTCTAGTTTCAGCTAACCCCCATTTTAAACTTTTAATTTTTTTTTTGTAGTTATTGAGGGAGGAGGGGAGGAGGATCTGTTTGTTTGTTTGTTTGGGGTTTTTTTCCATAAAATTAATTTCTAAGTCCCTCTAAAGTACTTCCCTTCTCCCAAATAAAGATTACCACAATTTTCATGTAGTTAAAAATTCAAAGAGTTAAAAAGAGAGTGAGCAACTTAACCATAAAGCAATGGCAATCGCACGTTACTGTAATTAAGGAAATAAAAGCAAATGTGTTGATAGCTCTGAGGCAATTACTCTTTTTCGCAAAAATTTTAGCCACTGCTCATTTTGAAACTCCACATGCAGATACAGATGCTGATGTAGGAACACATGCAATACGTTTTTCACCAGTTTTCCTACCCACTTTCTTTCTTTTCTTACAGACAGGATCTGGTTAGAAACACGCATCTACATATCTTTTAGTGAATGGACTGCAGTAGTTCAAAGGCAGACAGTATTTTGAAAAGCCAGTATCACAGTGTGCAACTGTCACTCCCTCACATTTGACAGAGCAGGAATTGCCAAATTTTATGTACAGATGATTACACTCAGCTTCCTGGAGGGCAAATAGGTCAATTTATTCTGCATGCAAATTGAGAAAGCTTATTATGCAGGAACCTCTACATTTTCAAAACAAGGACAATTTTATCGATGTAATTCTATTACAGGGAAAATTTAGGAGCTAATGTCATCTTAGTTACTCCTTTTCCCTCCCTTTCTTTTACAGAAAAGGACAGCAGAAAGCTGTGCTATGTGGTTGATACACCTGAGGGACAGGATGCCATTCAGAGGGACCTGGACAAGCTCCAGTAGTGGGTCACAGGAACCTCATGAAATTCAACAAGGCCAAGGGCAAGGTGTTGCACCTGGGTCAGGGCAACCCTTGGTATCTAAAAAGGCTGGGGGAAGAGCAGATCAAAGCCTGCCCTGATCAGAAGGACTTGGAGGTGCTGGTGGATGAGAGGCTGGACATGAGCCAGCCATGTACACTTGCAGCCCAGAAAGTCATTCAAATCTTGGGCTGGAGCAAAAGCAGCATGCCCAGCAGGGCAAGGGAGGGGATCCTGACACTGCTTTTGTGAGACCTCACCTGCAGTGCTGCATCCAGGTATGTGGTCCTCAGCATAAGAAGGAGATTGACCTGTTTGAGTGAGTCCAGGGAAGGGCCACAAAGATGATCAGAGGGACAAGCACCTCTGCTGTGAAGACAGGCTGACAGAGCAGCCCAGAGAACGCACTAGTGAGACTTTTTTATGGATTTTCAGTAACTGAAGGGAGTTTATAAGACAGATGGAGTCAAACTTTTTTAGCAGGGCCTGTAGTGATAGCAAAGGGAGTAATGCTTTAAACTAAAAGAGAGTAGTTTTAGAATAGATACAAGGAAGTAACCTTTTACAAGGGTAGTGAAATGCTGGCAGAGGTTGCCAGAGAGGTGGTGGATGGCCCATTGCCCTACAAACAATCAAGTTTAGGTTGGATAGGGCTCTGAGCAACAAGTCTGCTTGAAGATGTTGCTGCTCACTCCTGGGAGGCTGGACTAGGTGACCTCTAAAAGGTTCTTTCTAACCCAAACTATTCTACTTTATGATTCAAAGTTCATCTAACTGTCTACTCTATTAAACTTACTGCTTACAATGTGATTAGTACGTTGATATTTCTGCCTGATCCTAAACTAAGCTTCTAGTATTTTGTGTGAAACTTCATAACGTCTGCCACTGGATTCGGGGTTTACAAGCTTATGGTAAGTAAATTGGCCTCCTAATTTTTCTGCAAATCAACAGACAATAGTTGTACCTCTTTGAAATACATCACAGCTGCCTACACACAAAACAGCTATACCATTTTTTCCCTCCACTGGAGTAAAAAAGGAGGTAATAAATGTGTCTGTCACACTGCACTTTGTCCATCTTTTCACTGCAACCATCAGGTTTTTCAAATCATAGTGTCATTGTGAAACCTTAAGTGCATATGTATGGCTGTCTGCACTATTTATAACCAGACACACATGCATACATATGTGTATTTGCATGTAGTTCCTAGAACAATGAGTCTGTGGTCACAGGCTACCACCATTTTAATAGTAAGGAGAAGAGAGGGAAGAAATTAGGCAAAACCACAGGATCATGAATGGTAGAATGCAGTATTACTGGTGGTTCTTAGACCAATATCTGAATAATTATCCTGTGATAAGAATGAAATACCAAATGTGCAAAGCCAGAGCTCCATATGACCATAAAGCAGAAGCAGAAAGAATTGTCAGAGCCCTAGTCTAAGGCCACAGTCTGTTGATTATTGTTCTATTGTGAAAAACAAACAAAAATGTAAGCTTGTACAGCATAAGAAAACACACATCACATTGCTGGCAGCCTTTCAGCTTCTGAAGGCAGCAAATGTTGAAACATATTTAAATTTCCTTCTCAGTTTTTAAATCCTGCTTTATCTTCTGTCACTTGTATGGCAAGGGCTGAAATTTTTGACAGCTGAAATAGGTGCCAGTGCACTACACCCACAGCCTTATCCAACAGCAGCTGAATTCAAAGAGTGGCTTTTCCACAACTTCAGTGGGAGCTGAGTGACATCCAGCATCTAATGAAAACCCAATTATTAGGGTACAATCTGAGTAATTAGTTCTTGAGTGCATTTACCTCAGATAATCCTCTAGTTACCCCAACAGTCCCCTCGGTCAGCCATGAGAACGAAATCAGACCCAGGAAGCTCAAATCTCACAGCCCACTCACGAAAGAAAGCAGACATCAGCTTTGTTAAGGCTTTCTGTCCACTGTTAATTTATTCTGAACCTTTACAGCATTTGTTTTTGCCTCGGAAACTTTCCTCAGCTCTTAGCAAAACTGCTCTTTAAGGGCAGTAAATGAACTCACCACTATCCTACTGGCACAGGAGCACCCCAAGAGCAGAGGGCCTGCATGTACACGACTGTTCCAGTCACATTTCCCTTACAAACTCTTCCCCACCTCACTAAAACTGTCCAGACAGGATTTTAGCAGGGTAGGATGGTGGCGAGGTGGTGATCTTGCTCATTATTTACTACCTGCTTATCAATATCTTGAGATTATTGTGCCTAGATTTGTGAGGTAGAACAAGTCATGTTAACAGGGAGGAGAAAAAAGAGCCTCCAGTCTATTGGAAAGATTCTGATATTAATATTTTTTGCTGAGAGAATCATTATGTAAAAGGTGAAATGAACGGTTTTGTGAATGCAGGGCTTTTTTGTAATATAGTGGAAAAGGTAAGACATTCTTTGACGCAGAAATATTGCACAGTTTTTAGTTGGATTTCAATATTGAAACCCTGCTATAGAGCAGCAGTTACCTCATGTGACAGACTTTCAGAGTCGCCGACACTGCACATGCACAATTCAATGGCAGCGATGTACAAGCTCTCCTTTTCAACCAGTAACTCCTCAAGTTCAATCAGTACAGTCTTACCCTGAGAAAAAAAATTAAATTTATGCATTCAGAGAGCAAAATATATAGGAATTGGATACATAAGAGAAATTTTAAAAATCAGAGTTTGGGAAAATCCAAAACATGCTTGTGACTGCCTGGGTGGTCCCTTGGCACCACATCTGCTGAGATGGAGACTTTTGGGCTGCCAGATCCTGGTTTCCAGCTAACCTCTCTCAGAGATCTGACAAAATTGGCACAGTTTACCAAAAATTCTTTCTTCTACAGAATTAGTGTTGCTCAAAGGAAATGTCATCAGAAATATTTTGTTCTGTTTTACTCACATGTGATGAGGTGCTAGATGGAGAGAAAAAAAAGTTCTTGCCAGGACTCTGGAGGCATTTGGAGGCAGGAGGTCGGTACATGACTCCCTGCTCCTTCCTCAGCACAACCATGTGGAGTATAAACACAGTGATATTCTAAGAGAGTATAAATCTTAGATAAAGAGATCATATAAAGACAACTACCCTGTCCATGGTAATTTTAAAAGCCTGGTTATTTTTCCAGTCGGGTCTTCATAAGAATGATTAGGTGTATCTGTATTTTTATTCTCCACACTGTTCCAGTTATGTCAGTATGGACCAGATTATTCAATTCTATTGACACCATAATTTTCCTCACTATTTTTTAAGGTATTAATTCCCATTTTATAATTTAATAAACTTTAAATCTCTCTATATTCCTAATCTCTTCTAATAAAAGAAAACAACTCCATACAATCTCAGATGTTCCTTTTTCAGGAGACAGCAGAGATCAAACACTTCAAGGCTTACCAAAAATTATGCACTTTTTAAAAAAAATTTGATAAAGGAGAACCTAGTCAATAGAAGAGATTCACATTCAATTCAGTATGTTGTCAGGGAGGACCAAACCGAGAGAAGTGCTCAAAAAATAGGCCATGTAGGATGTGGCTTATAGTATTCTGGGTAGTTACCAATTCTAGTAAGGTTCCAGTTAGGTAAGTAATTACAGTGGTAAATTGACCTAATTATTGGCAATATTCTCAACCTGTTTGCTATCGTGGTTTAAGATGGCACAGTTAATTTTAACAGAATACTCAATGAACAGCTTGTCGCTGGGCTGTGTGTATGGCTTGTACTGTAGTGATAAGACATGGGATAAGTTAATTAGCAACTACTGACATGACCCAATGACATGCATACTCTGCAGTCATCTAATTTCTATCCCTTCTTTCATCTTTGATATTCCACTTGTGTAGCATAATGACAAAGTTATGAAAATGTTGTGACGGTCTGATTGAAGCGACTGGGACAAGGAGACAGAAAGATGGAATATATAACAATGAGGCATGTCCCTCATTATCTTAATGAGGGTCTTTTAAAATACTTTTTTTCTGAATACTTTCTGGAGGAATATTCTTTTAGCACAGAAAGCAAAACATGCCATACAATTCACACCCTGAAGTGTCAACCTTTTGTGTTACTCCTTTGCTTGTTGTATCATAACCCCTGTCAATTATCACATGTCATCTTTAGGTGATTTCCCAGATATGGTTTAATTAAAAATACCAGTCTTCTTTTCTCTTTTGACCAGGTCTTGTTCCACATACTTTGAAGAAAAAAAAATTGTCATTATTCTGCTGATAGTAAACAGTTATATAGCTTATTTTCATTGTCATTAACAGAAGTAATTATTTTAATTACAAGTCACCCACTGTGAAATATACAAAAGTGCACAGCCATTTCTTAATTAAAATAGACTGTATTGTGTTTTCTGATATCTGATGAACTGTTCATAGAACAAAAAAAAAAAATTGAGCAAGTTTGTAGTGCTTTAAACACTTTCTCCAAGTTGCAATTGTTATCACTAATGTGTAATACACTGAGTATCTAATAGTGTGGAACTTAATTTGCCTATCCCTGTAATGCACTTCCTTCTTAGACCTATAGTCACTGTCTTTTTTTTTTTTTTTTTAAATTGTCACAGAGAAGCCCCCTAAACACTTTTGTTTTTATTGTCTCAGATGTCTGGTGGAGAAATAATGTGTTATATCTCTGCCAAATTAGTTATGTTTCAGACAAAACAATATGACAAAATACTAATATGGAAAAGCAGTCAGAGTAGTATGCTTAAGATTTCCTTGGCCTAACTTGGCCTGGAGCAAACTAATTTATTAAGGAAATTTGTATTTTCTGTGTGATGCAAGTGTGGGTTTTTTCATTTCTTCAATGAGAATTTTTGATCTGAATACCACATCTAAAGAATATCATTACAAATGTGATCCATTGCCAGTGTCACTTTCAACAACTAAATCACTAAGTTTGTGGCATTAGTCCTTCCCATTAAAACTGGGCCTTTTTTCTCCCCAACTAACGACTATTAAGAAAAATTATTTTAATTCCCTATACTGTGAACAGTAAAGATCTGAGGTTTTCAATTTCATGAGTGAGACAGTCATTTTAAAGTTGCCATGCAATTACTTTCTATTTAAAATGTATAATACTCACTTTTCCTTTATTTTCATCATTTTGCAATATCTTTTTCTAACACATTGAAATTGAACATTTTCATTTATGTCATAGTGAAAACTAAGGATTATTCTAGAACAGTGATGCACACAGAGTCTCAGGGGGTCATTTTTTGCTACACACAACAGAATACAGAATCTACCCTACAGAAAATGCAATAAAAGCACACTAGTGTACTTTCACTTAATACCTCTACATGTATTGGCTTTATGCTAAAATCAATGAATCTTTAAAAAAACGAAACAAGACCTTTTTCTAAGTGCTTATATTACGACTGCTGAAGAAATATTGAGTATTTTCTTGAGACCCTTTTGTAAGTAGTGACTTTGCTTTCACTCAATGAACTGCTTTTTCATGAATCTGTAATAAAACTGAAATCTGTAACTGCTTTCAGTTATGCCAAACTTGTGTCTATACCACACCACCTGTAGTAAACCATTGGCTGGAGAGGTGACCTCTCTAGTTATGACATAAGGTGTTGGGTTTTTCTCAGTTGATATACACAGAGATAAAATAATCATTCAATCAGTTACATTTTAGCAGTAAAATGAAAAGTAGTTTTCATGACTTAATAATTCCAACACCCATGTCATAAACAGTGAGGATTAAGGATGAAAGTCACTTCAATTAATAATTTAAAATTAGACGTTCAGGCTCCGTTCCACCATCTACACATAGTTATTTAGTCCTATTTGAAAGATCTAGATCTGACAGATATGACATAGTAGTGACATGCCTTTCTGGTGTGGTGGCTGGCAACCAGACAAGATACCTTTAGATATCTCAAACAGTACTGAATGCTAGTGGATGAGCAACAGAATTAAGGCTTTGAGTGAGTCAGATAGCCCAAAATAGTGGACAACAGACTGATTATAGTGAAAGAGCTCTGCAAGACTGATTGTTCTCTGTTGACAAACAGCAAAGAGTTTGGCTGAAAGTTTAGACTGCATCCAGAAGGAGATCCATTCTAGTCAACTGAGATTTAGCCTATACTTTCAGCTTGCTCTGAAACAGGAACTGACAGGTCAGCTGGTCATCCAATTTGCTCTCAAGTTTCCTTGGATTTTGTATTGACTGGCTCACTATTACCCATAATGGAGGCCTTGACATCTCACCCTCAAGGAGATATCTAAACATAGATACTTTAATGGGCAAGCTCAGTGCCATTCTTCACCTTTACAGAGCAAAGTCTACCTAGCTTTTGTGACTCTCTTTTTCTACTAGCAAAGCTTTCCATTATTTCACATTTTGTTTGCCAGACTATTATTCTACATTATGAACTTCAAATTACTATTCAGACACTTAAACTTGTGGTTACCTTCTTAGCCTTCTCCTGACACTGCTTGGTTTTATACCTTTCTCTTCTAGCCACTCAGCAATTCAATTATTCATTACCCCCCAGCCACTGCATTCGGCAGCATGTTCCTTCTATCAGCAGCATTGTGCAGCTCTTCTCCAGGCAGGAAGGGGCATATCCTGTGCAGAGGAACTGGAATTGTGCTTCCTTTTCCTTAGCCTACACTATGAGATAGAGTTCTGAAAAGCTAGGCAGAGAAAACATTTGTAAAACTCAATGAAGAGAGGAAAAGACAAAAAAAATTTAGAAATAGTGCAACTTTGGAAAAATTGTGGACAGAAAGTGGTGACTTTGTCATTTAAAGGTGTGAAGAAAAGGGCATAAAGAGTGGGAGGAATTTTTTTTCCTGGTGGTTTTGTTTGTGTCTGACTTTAAAATGTTTAGGATACTGAGTACATAGGTAATGACTATACAAACAAAAGAGAAGGATGATTGGCAACATTTCTGACTTGGAACTTGGCCCAATATTTCAGAAAGGCCAAAACTTTTCTACAGAATTCAGTTTCTAAGAAAACTTATGGAACTTTACATATAATGGCAAGGTGAATTCAGTTTGAGACTGGCTCAGGCAGTTCAGGTAGACATAGTTTCTCCAGTCTTACTCTTGGAGCTGACTTCCTCACCATGATTACTGAGATTCATTCTTGCATGAAGGGACAACAAAAGTGTAAATAAATCTCTCTGGGAACTGGAGAACATAACTGAAAAAAGAAATTATAAAGATTCTGAATCACTGATTTTTTTTTCTCCCTCAACAGCAAACTAAACTGACTTGCTAGTCCCTGGCATCTGCTACTGTTTGGTAAAAAAGTAACATCATGCTTTTTAATCCTTCTTTTCACTTCCACACGTTGCTGCATCTATGTGTATGTGTAGGGTTCCAATAAAGATGCCTTTCTCCTGTAGATCTGACTTTTTCTGGAGTCTTAGGTAAATGTATTCAACATATACAAATACACAGGTAGGACAGACAAGATGTTACCCTTTCCTTGACTTTACAAGACTAAATGGCAACAAATATCTGACCCTACCTAATATCAGGCCCAAGAAATGAGGAAAGGGGTGGGGGAAGACATATAAATCCTTGATTAAAGGATTCATGAAAGACATGTCAAGGAGACATGAAAGAGAAGAGCTAATTCTTTAGGTACCAGTATGGCACATTTTACCTCTGCATAGATCTGTGGCATTTTGCGTGTTCAGCCACAGTTAAGCAGAACTGAATTTTGTCCCTTTTTGCTGCAGATTTCCTTGCTGGGATAAAAATCAAAGCCAGACAGGAATGGAGGATGTAAAACACCATCTTTCCTGGAGCTCTGCCTAAGGAACAATGTGGAAGAAAACACCTTTGCAAAATCATTAGCTAAAAAAACAAATATATTCTAAACAACAAATCTTTCTTTTCATTGAGAAATGTCACAGAAAAATAAGACATATATGGCCACAGCTGAGTTCTGTTTTACTTACCTATAGCTCCCTGTATTAAATTTGCAGACAAAGGAGGTGCCTTTTCAAACACTCACAGTTCAGCCTAGTTTAATTTTGTCATATCATATAATGTTCTCTTAACTGGATTTGTTGTGTAATCATTAGAGTTTACATCTACTGTGTACTTTCTCCTGCCCTACTTTTACTTTATCCTATTTCCTTTCCCCAAATTAATCACATGTGAATCATGCACTGCCTCATACAGATAGAGATGCCCCATTTTTTTTACGAGGACCATGCAGCCTGGAGTAGGATTCACAGAGGGAGCCAAGATGCACTATTTCCTGTCCTAGTTAGATGAAGCATGCAGCATCTATGCCTATTTCTTGTTGATGTCAGCAATAGGTACAGAGCCAGGGTCAGGTGTTTTTCCACAAAAAATAAAAAATACAACATAGGGAACTGGATTCAAGGGCCAAAAGACGCAGGAGCCTGGCCTTTCTCTAGAGAACACACAAACCCTCCAGATTATCCAGTGGTCTATGAATTGTCAGCTTGTGCCAATCAGTCTCCTGTAGGTTTTATACCCTACACTAGACTCCACATAATTCAAATATTAACTGCTTACCAGAAGATAATAAAACTTGTAGCTTAGTCTTCCTTAAGAGGAGAAAATGTAGAAAACTGCAGTTGGAATAACATTCAGCCTATACCACAATATGTCCTCAACAACAACTTTAGCAGTGATCTCATCAAAAAAACAGTCAAGCATTTGCTGGAAAGTAACCAAAGGTCTGCTGCAAATGAATCAAATATTTCATCTGCTATTTGGTTGCAAGTGTTGAACACATGGTGCTCAAAAACATTTTTCCTCCACTGGAATGCAATAAAAGCCTCAAACATTTTGATTAAATCATTGATCCAGTCCACTGTCCCATCTTCACACGTGATTGCCTTGCAATCTGTCTTAGGTCTCTTTCTAAAATTGCTGTGCAGCAACAAATGAGAAAGGCTCTTAAGAATTTATATGTGTATATATCTTTCTTGTTGCAGCTACAGTCTCTAAATTCAGACACATGTAAAGGTCAGGAAAATCACTTACTGTATATGGTGGTTTTGACTGGAATAGATTTTTTTTTTTCTTCACAGTAGCTAGCATGGTGCTGTGTTCAGGATTTGTGTTGAAAACAAGGGTGATAACACAGGGACATTTTTGCTACTGCTGAGCAGAGCTTACCCAGCATAAAGGTCTTTTCTCCTTCTCATCCAACCCCATCAGCAGGGAGGCTGTGGGTGGTGCACAAGGATTTGGGAGAGGACACAGCCAGGACAGCTGACCCCAAGTGACCCAAGGGATATTCCAGACCATATGGTGTCATGCTCAGTATAAAGAATTGGGGAAAGAAGAAGAAAGGAAGAACATCTAGAGTTATGGTGTTTCACCTTTCCAAGTAACTGTCACACGTGATTGCTGCTTTCCTGGGAATGGTTGAATACCTGCCTGCCTGTGGGAAGTGGTGAATTAATTCCTTGTTTTGCTTTGCTTGTGTGTGCTGCTTTTGCTTTACCTTTTAAACTGTCTTTATCTCAACCCACAGGTGCTCTCACTTTTTGTCTTCTGGTTCTCTCCCCCATCCCACCAAGTGATGACAAACGGGCACACTTAGCAAGCAGCTGCATAGGGCTTAGCTGGCAGCTGGGCTTAAACCACAATCATTTACCTGATTCTGCCAGAAGGGAAAGGGTGCTGGGTGCAATGAGGCACAGCTTGCTCCCACAAGTGTGCCATTGCTCCATCCAACTGCATACACACACTTGTCTAGTTTCATAAATAGGGCTCTGCATTAAGTACTGCAGTTCAGAGTCTGCTGCAGAAGTCAAAGACCTCTTCTGTGCCCTGGCCCTCAGTGCTGAGGGCACCTCGATTTCATGCCCTGTTCTCTGGAGATGTAACTCCCATTCTCAAACCCTGGAAAAGACTGAGTCCACACTGCAAAGTCCACCAGTCCCTAGGTCCCTTCCTCTTGCATTGTTCCAGCTCTACCTCAAGGTCAATTAAGCCATCAGACTTCATCACCAGGCACACAAGAGGGATAATATCAATGGCACACTTACTGCTTTCTTGTCTATTTTGTAGACAGTAAGCAGAAAACAGATGAAATACATACATGTAAATTCCCAGGCATTGCAGTTCTGCTTTACACCCAGAGAGCAAGAAAGAGGATAGGGTATCCACAGCCTGTTCCACCTTATTCTGGAATGCTGTGCTTGCTAAGGTGTGGAGAATTGCAAGGTTATGCAAGGGTGAAGCTGGTGATTAGGCTGCCCTGAAACAAGTTGTCTGAGCATGCTGAGAATACCCCATAAAAGAACAGGGTGCATCTATTTAAAGTCATCTATGTTAATATTTGGCATTGAGTTCAGGGAAGGATGAAGTTTACTTAAGGGTAGTAGCAAAGACCATGGGAGGAATTCAGCCTAAAATAATAGACCGCAGCAACTTACTGCTTCACATTTCAAAAGGTGTAATGGCTTGAAGGTGACTGAATCGAGCCTTTGACATAATATTCTCTTTGTCCACTTAAATTCATGGAAAGTCTAATAGTTCAATTTTATAGTTCAGTAGTTTTAAATTAAAAATACTTCAGGCTTTTGTTCAATAACATTAACATAAAATCCTGGCAGCACTTCAAAATTAGCATCCACAGTAATTGGCAGCTTAAACCAAATAGTTAGAATGCCTCTATATAGCATTACTGCTTCCTCTACATAAGATTATATTTTGAAGATTCTTTGTATAAAAAGAAATCATGGCAGTGCTACTATCAGTTTGCTTACGTAGCAATGTTATTTCAAGTACATTGTCAATACTTTCTTCTCAAGAGAGAAACTGGAACTAATTGTAGTACTGAATCCAACTGTAAATATCAAATGACCAAACCTGAAGATATTTCTCTACATTTTGTAAGTACCTATTTTTGAAACTAAATAAAAACCCCAAGTATTTTGGTTAAAAATATTTGATTTCTATGAAACTGTTGAAACATTTTCATATTCAGGTAGTAAGTTCCCTAAGAAGTTTTAATTACATTGGGCAACTTAATATTTCTAGTTGATTTTGTAAATTAAATCAGAGAGAATAGATTTTGCTAATGCTACATGAAAGAGTCCAGAATAAAGACCACTTCCCCATTGCTTTTAATTTTTATATTCATAAATATTATCTGTCCAGAAGGGAAGGACCTGAGATTTGTGTCTGTAGTTCTTTTTCCTGAGGACAATAGATAGGAAGAGATAATTTCAGCAAGTAATTATTAGAGTGCAAGGGATTGTGAGAGCTAAATTTTCATCATCTTTTGACAACATCTAGCCTTTTCTCTCTTTGGACTGGAGATCCTCGAGAATTGTGGAATTCATGAATTATCTGAGATGTATTAAAGAAAGCATAAAAAATTCTTTAAAGTTAAAATTCTTTACAATTTTGACAAAAGAAGCTGTAGAAGCACACATGCACACACAAAACAAACAAACAAAACACCTAGAGACTGTAAGATCTACATCAAGATTCCTGAAGGTTTTTCAGCCAAGATCTGCCATAGAGAACATTTTCTTGATCATGCTAGGAAAAACCATAGCTCAACTAGACGGTTATATTGGACACCATTTTTAAAGGCTTTAACTAAACTGAGGATGATCCAGACAGAAATAGTTTCTCATTATTGCTCATTAACAATTATATCCATAAATATTTACCTAATATCAACACTGCTAGAATCTAATTGTGTGGTTGACATAGACTTTTTCTGGCTAGATAGTGACAGTAAATGAGAATAGGATCATCTGATGTTATACATCAGTTTCACTGCTATTCTAAGCACTCAAGAAGTTAATGATTCCATATGAAGTGAGTTCAGTTCTCAAATAAAAAGATGTCGGTCTTTACCAGAAAGTTCATCCACTCCACAGCTGCAGTTCTTGTTAGTCATACCTCACATATTTTGTTACTTTTTCACACTTTTCATAAGATACAAAAATGACTAGTTTTACACATAACCCTGTCACAGCTCTCTTGGTTTATTAGATGTTAGCCTTTGTTGTTAGAGGTGTGCTGCAATTGCCACAGAGTCAGGCCAGCATTTCTCAGAGCTGGGTGGGAAACATTCATCCTTGCCAGCTCCCAGCTCTGTGTGGTGGGATGCCAATACAACAGGGTCACGGAAAGTCAGATGTATAAATCGGTGAGAAATGCTGCCTGGATCCCTGAAATAGTTCTTTGAACTGAAAAAAGCTCTAGAATTACAAAATTGATTGGCTGCAAGAAAATTCAGGGCTTGGCATGTCAGAATCGAGTCTTAAAACAATTCTTATACATAGATATGTGGGAAAACATCAGTTTCACTTTCCAGAGAGAGCTGCTATATCTTGCTCACTGCTATTGCACCTACCTGAGGTCAAGGAACTAACAAGTTTCTGTCTAGAAAAAATTGATATTGTAGTTGAGGCAATATAAATAGAAGAGATATTGAAAAAATTATTGGATCATGCCAATCTGTTAGTATGTGGAAAAAAACCAAAGCTGGACTTAGTCCCACATGACAAACATACCTTTGAAATTCCCTACACTGGGGTCAGAAAAGTATATTGCATCTGCTGTGGACTGATCAGTCTGTGAATTAGAACTTTCAGTAATGTGTTTGCCACACAAAAGTTAGGACTGAACAGGCAAGTGAAAACAAACCCCTATTTTATTTTAGTGAGGTGAACAATTCTGCAGGAGACAGTTCATGCGAGAGCAGAAATGAAGAAACCATGAGCCCAGTGTTCTGGTGGCAACCAAAGATTATTTAATTTCAGCCAAATTCAGCAGCATCATTAAAGCACTGATTCCAGGCATATATTATTGCTTTTCATAAAACTGTTGAGATGCAATTTACTATGAACTTTCAGGATCGTGCCTACATGCACAAGAAAAAGTATCTCCTTTTGCAAATCTTAGCTACTCTTTCTTTTCCTGGACTGTTCACAAATTCATGAATTTTATATTTCTTGGCATTTAATTATATTTTACCATCTTTTCACACAAAAAACCTCAGATTATTTGTCAGGCATCTTGGTTTTATGTACTCCTGTGTGGTGATTCCATACTTCTTACATACACCTCTAGAATATCTAAGCTGTTTAAAATGAAAAAGAGATTTTAACTCTTAGGAGTAAGGAATGCAATACTATGCCAGAAAGTGCCAGGTGGCAATCCATCACCAAAAAACATAACACATCATTATGCTTTGCTCAAGTAAAGCAATGTATTATTCTGAAAATCAAATGGAAGCTGGTTTCATTTAATACTTACATAGATAGGGATACAAACGTGTAAAGGAATACACATGTTTAAGGAATACATCTAAACTCAATTCATCTAAATAGAAAGCACACATATTAAGTGTGTGTGCCTGAAAAAGCAACATCGAAATGGTTTCATTTTAAATATGCACTGTATGATGTTCTTTGATTAGCCTAAACTTAACTTGAGGAGGTTTTTATCTCTCATAATTTTCTTGTATTCATTTTCCTAAGACAGTGACAGTGTTTAATTGTAAGAATCTCAACATGAAAAAGCCAAACTATACTGCTGCCTGCCAAATGTGTTAATGTTTACCTATCTCTTGAGCTTCTCTCTAAAATCTGTTCTGGGCCTGGTTATGAATGAATATATTCAATGCTTGCAAGAGTGGAGAAAATAGATTCCCTGATCTCTGACTTAAGTGATTAATTGATTTCTTTAGGGAAAGTAAATATATTTATCACCTTTAGACTGCAAGACTCCTACAAGAAATTGTGATATCATTATAATGGATCACAGATTGCACCCTTAGTACTCTGATGTCAAAAAACATCAGGACAGAGCAAGAGAGGGAAGATTAATCTAAGACTACCAGGTAAAAGAAGATGGAAAGCTAGAAGTACTGCATGCCTGCCTGCTTACCTTAGTGACACGCTTTCACCATTCCTTTTTCCCAACAATATTTAGGAGGGTATACTCTCCACCACTTGAATACCAACAGTGACAGCAAAAAAACCCTCTTATATTCCAAAACATTTCAGGGAAAAAATTAAAATCTAACATAAAAACCTTGGTGTTTTAATAGGACCCAAATTATAACTGACCAGAAGAAAATGCTTTTGTATATATCCCTAATTAATGCAGTTAGTTTAATTAGTTAGAAATTTCCAGCACTCAAAAAACACCAAGCAAGGTAAATCCAGACAGAGGTTTCACATGCTTATTTAGTAAAAAATAATTCTCTTCAACAATGCTAAGCTAATGACCATGTCAAATGCATAATGTGAATATACATACTGCACAAGAAGTGGGACCCTACTTAGATATCTGAGGAGTGGGTGTCTGAATGCATCACCTTATACTTCCCTGCAATTTCCAGAAAAAAACCCCATAGTTAAATGTCCCCCACCTTCCCAAGGCAATTTATCACATCTAAAATGCTTATCACAAGTCAGGTGAATCATCCTCCAAGGATGTCCACGTCTCTCCATTTGTTACAAGAGGAGTGTAGGATTGCCCATCAAGGCTTTTCACAGAGCTTTCAACAACTAAAGGTGACTGAGGTGAAATCCACTCTCAAAGCTTTGTACTACAGACATTTTCCTCACAGCAATGCAGATCTGAGAACAGGCATGCACTGGAATGCATCCATCAAATGCCTGGCAGCCCCGCTTCCAGAACTACTTTCCATGGTCCTGCTCAGCTTCACACAACCAAGCATTTTAACTGCTCAATGGAAAACACTTAAACTGTTATTTAGTGGAACAGGCTGTGATACACTGTGATCACAAAATGCTTTGCAGAAGGAAAATTCCTTATTTGTCTCTTGAATTTAAACAAATTAAAGAAACAAAGAAACATGCAAAACTAACACTTTGAATTCCATTTGGTATAATGTCCCTACTTGAGAGAATATTTAAACAGATGTTTAATATTAGGTCTGTGCCTAAATCCCATTGAGATCAATGGGGTACAAATGCATGCTTAAATTTAGTCTTGTTCATACAGTCTTCCTGAATAGAAATTGATTCAGCATGTACTGAAGAGCTTCCCTGAAGTGTAGCCTGACAGATTAACTTAAATATGTTTCCAGTTGCCTGGCCACAGGCACCCTAGTGAGAAAATTTAGTCAGAAGTTTTATCTTGGTATAGCTTAATGCATGTTGTTTACCACATTACTGGTCTCACACCATTCTTCTAGAACTGTATTTTGGGAATCTGTTGGGGTTTATGTTTTCTTTTTAATAACTGTGGTCACTTTTTGCCTTCAGCCAAAGTATAAGAGGAGTGACATTTATTCCAAATGAGGGAAAATTCAACCATTTTCTCAATCACAGTTTACTCAGCTTTCCTATTCTGAATAGAAAACACTGCTTTGCTTTTCTCATCCAGGCTCTGAGGAGGAGCACTAACTTTCTCTAGGCAATCTAAGTTACTATTTTGACACATAGGTTATTAACTTTTATTTGATTATCTTATGGATACCAGTAGCATTCAATTATTAGGGCAATCTGTTGCTATTACTAGTTTGCCCACTTTGCATTCATCATCATGACAAACTCAAAAAAACATGAGTGTATATCACCATTTATATGTTTTACACCCTGGATCAAGGACCCTAAATTCTGATGTTATTAAAAGAGAGCAAAAGAATGTAAAATCCGGAATTTTCCTATTAGACATATTCTTCCACTAAAGAGCAAAGTTCTATGGTCTACAATAACCTTTTCTGTTTCAGACACATAGTCTAGAAATCCAGTAGGATGGGGTTTTTTAAATGTTCAATATTGAAAAATAGGCCAGCTTCTTAAATTTGCTGAAAGAAGACACAAGTACTGTTAGGGTTGCTCTCATCTTTAAAAAAGATTATAAAATAAAAATGTTAAACATAACATTCTCTATTAAATGAGGATCCTTAGGAATATTCTCATGTCACATTTAACTACTTCAGTGACAAGTCTATTTTTTCATCCTAGTTATTCCCATAAGTGAGAGTGAAGTACAACCAAAATTATTCCCAAGCAGCATAACCACAACTTCTTACTAAACTTAGAAGACCAGTCAAATTCAATCTATGTCAATTCTTCAAAAGCTTCAGGCTTTGGACATTAACCAATGGTAGCAGAATCTAATTACAAATATTCATTGAAGATGCCATAAAGTATCGCTTGGGATAACTGTGAGTTATGGTTTAATTTTGGAAAATAAGTTCAGCAAGTGCTTGAGTCCAATATAAATTCCTATGATCTGATATACACACCTTTTTAAGGATACGCTTGAAATATTTTCATTTATTTGTATCGGAAAATTGGAATTGGATTCAAAGCCAGTCAAGAGCCCTTCCAGCCTGGTCACTGAAGTTTGAATCAGAAATTCAGACTGTGACTTTTACTGGTACTAAACTCTTTAGCATACTAAAAATCCTGAAGAAACTGAATATTCAGAGAGGGTGTTACAGATAAAAGAACTATTTAAGCTAAGTACAAGAGGCAGAATCATAGTCTTTATGGAATGATTGCAAATCTAGTGAAATAATATATCTAAAGGCTAAGCATTTTTTTTATAGAGTAATTGTCATTTTCAAAGCATCTTGAACCCCCAGGTTGGTGCTACACCTTTGAGTGCTCAGTTCATGGTATTTTGCTAGCCTTATCACAGCAGTATCTCCTCTTGCTGGCCTGCTAAACCCCTGGTGTTTGGCAGATGCTTTACATTTTAATTCATATTATAAAAACACTATAATATAAGTCTTCTGAATTATTAACCAGGAAATGAAATATACTGCAATATGCAGTGATCTTAAGTCTTTTAATGGCGATGAAAAAAGAAAATAATATGAAAACACTACAACTATATTTTCCCTGAATGTTTCTAGGGCAGGCATAGATGGGATTCTGTTGTACAATAATTTTACAAGCTAGATATGAAAATCAGTGATATTCCACAACAACATTACATAGTTAAGCTACTGACATATGACTGTCATTTTCATTGGAATGTGCCTTTCACTGGAAAGTACCTTTTATGAACAAAGATTACATCTCTTTTCCTAATCCTTTATGCTGAAAACCTCTACAGAAGTGAAAGGGTGACTGAATTCATGCAGAACATATAGTAGTGAGGTGAAGCATATGTGAGCCACATTTTCACTTGATGAATAGATACGATTCATGTAATACAAAATTTAAACTGGTAAAAATCCAATAATGTAATCACTGAGGATGATGGAGTTGAAAGTCTGTTCCTTCAGTGACATTTAAACTAAAGCTAAGATGATATAATTCTGCATATTATCAGGCTACCTTGTATATTTTAAATTTATATCATGTGCTGTATTCACAAAAAGGAGGGTTTTTTTAAAAGACACTGTGAGGAAATCCAAGCATAATCCTTTTCTACAAAAATGAAACCAGAACCAAAAATAATTTGGAAAATAATTCTATGTTTTAATTGCATTGTTCTCAGCAATCATCTAAATTTCTTCCTGCACAGTTAAAATAAATCAAAACACTATTACCCTCAGCCTGGCCTTCTGGTTTAGCCAGCCAGGCTTGAGTGCACTTCTGTCTGTAATTAAGTATGGACAGATAAAGTCTTGTGTTCTTTTTCTGATATGTTTGACACCTGCTGTCTTTGTAATCAGGGAAATTAGTCAGGAAGTTCCAGCAGAGAGGCTTTTAGTCAGAAGCAACACCTGGGTCCCTATCTATGTCTTCATGTCACATAACATTGTCCTGCACCCACAGCACGAGACAAAAAGCTGAACAAGTGGCGAGCTTTCAGCTTCAGATACAAAACAGGTTCAATGGGCTTCTGTAGAAATCAATGGTAAAACAAAAGCCATATGCTAACCCTCTTCTTTTGCTAAAATGAAGGAGAAACTGCCTTTCTTTTTTTACCTCCTCCTCATTTATTTTAGGATGATTTATGAGAGAATGCTTTTGCAATCCAGTTCAAGCAAGAAGGTACAGCCAAATCTACCAGTTGTTATAGCCAGGTATGTCACAATTCCTTCCAGTGTGATCCTGGACAAAATCACATTTTCTGTGAACTGTCACCACTTCAAAGTTATCTTGAGTTGTAGTAGTTCCTGTGTCAAATTTTCTCCATGCAGTAAATGCCCTAGCTTGCTGAGTTCAACACAAGCTCACTCTTCACTGAGGATATGGGCTAAAACTCATGCAAACATGCCAGATCTCAAAGAGACTATTTCTGCTTGATTGGTTTTTAGTGAAACCCTACATTCACCAGGCAAATTCAGGTTGGCAGCACAAGCCAATGCCACAGGGCATGAGGAAATTTGCTGTAACCTATACAGCAAATCAGCATATGGCATCTGAAAAAAAAAGCTGTGGATTCACCCTGCAGGTCTCAGAGGCTACACATACTAGTGCCTGTAGTCCCACTATGAAGACTGGTGGTATTTCATACCGACACTTTTTTCACTCAGACTGATTTTATTTGAGAAAAAATATTCATTTGTATGCAAATTCAAGCTAGCTACAGCAAAGGTGCACCTTACAACTACATTGAATTCCTGCACAAATAAGCACAAGTGCAAGGGTGGTTGTGAGGACATAGTCCCTTCCAGAAGGAGTAACTTCTGTTAGAAGTCTATCACACTCCAGAAAAAGTTTGCATTTGTTCACTTTTCCATTTAATCCTATCTACCTTGCCAGTACTATGTAAGCAAGTAAGAACTGTCATCATCCTCCCTCGTAGACTTACCAAGACAGCAGATCTGAGGCTGCAGTAGGCCTTACACTTAAGGCCTACCTATACCTAAGGTATCACAAGCTCAAATCAGCCCTCTGCCTTTAGCCTCTTTCTCAGTTATTCCCATTTTCAGTTCAATCCCACTCCTCCGTGGTGGTCTGTCTCCAGCTTTCAGAGGCTGGCAACAAAGATTTCCCCATCTTCCAGTTAGCAGCTGGGCATTTTGTTAGGAGAGTGACAGTGGGCTGAGCTGCTCAAAACTGCTGGGCTATTTCTAGCACTGCCTACCAACATTTCCCTTTTTTCTCTGCAATGTACTCCCTGGTTCTGAGCATCCCCTGAGCATCAGCTGCTCAACTGCCAAGAAGCAGCAAAGTCATGCAGGCAGCAGATCAGAGGACAGGTAGGACTGAAGCTGAGCAAGAGAGAGAAAGTTTCCTCACTTATCAAGACCCTGTGTAAAATCACACCATTCAGAAAATCTCTATGAGGTGGCAACCATGACCTCCTCACACAGCATGGCTAAGGTTTAATTATTGTTTAGAAAGCATTCAGTTAAAATTATCCTAGGACAGACACCACTCCACCCAAGTCGAGAGAGCAGTGCCTAGCCCACAGCTTGCTGTGCTGCTTCCCTGGGTTTAGAGCCATGAGCATTCTCAGACCCGAAAAAAACAGCTTTCTCTTGCAAACTGAGTTTTGAGATTTGTGGTATGCTTTCATTCTCATCAGGATAAAAGAACAGTAAAAAAGAAAGGCTGGTGGTGAGATTAAAGAGTCACAGACCTGCAGTGAGCAGAATAGGGGCTGAGGGTTGCCCTCCAGGAGCATCACTAACCACATACAAGTATTGAGGTACCAGAAAGCAGCTGGTTTGGAGAATGGGTTAACAGTGGTTCCCATGTGACACTTATTTGTGAACAACATGATAAAACGTTGTTAGCACACAACATTTTCCAGTGTATTTGGCAGATACTAACTAACTGGTACTTTCAGTCTTGAAAGTATCGCAGCACTTTACTTCAGAACTAAAGAGAATGAAGCTGAGGAGGTTAATAACTTATAGGAAATGACAGTGAAATAATGTGGTAGAATTGCATTTAGTATTATGTTTCTACTTCATGCTTCTGTGTCACAATCTACATATCATGATTTTCTGGGTAAAAAAAAAAAAAGAAAAGAAAATAATTAGTTAGGTATAATAAAATTAAATTATTTCTCTAATTTTATCTTTTCAGATTTAATGCATTTTTAGACATATGCCAGTGTAATTCCCTTCCTTTTTCCTAAAATTCCTCTCCCAACCAATATTGCATAAACTTTCCTAAATACTAAGGATCTCCATTAAGAAATTAAGTATTACTGCCTGCTTGGATTTTTCTACACATTAATTATTCTTTAAACATAACATTTTATTATTATTGATGATTGGTCTTGAAACTTAAATTTTATTTATTATTTTAATGATTAAAAGAACCCTTGGCTTCTGCACCCTCTTTGAGCTCTATATGCACATGCATCATTTTTAGAGTGAATTCGACTTTGAAATAGATTCTCTGCTTTTCATAGTTTTCTGGATTACCCCGATTGAAATTATGACAACTTTAGAAAACTGCTGTAATGCTACAATGCCACCATCTGGTTACAGTCAAGGATTTGATCTTGCAGCTGCTAAAGGTGCTGAACCTCAAAGAATTCAGCAAGACACCACTGACTATATAGGCTGAATATTGAACAGATGTAAGCACAGAACTGGTCTTGTTTATTGCAGGATTTTGATTAGCCAGAGATCAAGAGCAGTTTGAAGAGTGAAGCAATGCATCTGCTCTTTCTATCTTTCTCTTCATTTGCCACATCAGTTCTGCCTAAGAGGCTCTGAATCCTGAATACATTGTACATGTATGTGTAATTGCACGTAGCATGTGAAGAGCAGTTTGCATCCCTCTGATGCCCCAAAGTCTTCCTCTGGTAGCCCTGAGGAGCTGGGCTGGAGAAGGCTGGGGGCTTTCACCCTTGGCCCTCACTGCCCATCCCCAGGGCAGAGCTGCCTCTGGGCAGGGCAAGCAGGGCCAGCCACAAGTTCCCAAAATCCACACCAAAAGCTGAAAAAATTCAAATTCAAAATTACTAAGGAAATTCCAATTTTAGCAATTTCTTTTGAAATACATCATGGGAAGTAATGCCACTCTTCTTGAAGCAAACCACAGTGCTTTCTTGCTTTCAAAACACCTGAAGAAGTGGGAAAGAGCAGAAGTTGGCATGGGAGCACAAAGTGAAAGAAAACCAAGATAAACACAAAACTACATAATCTCTGAATATCAGTCACAGCCAAAAGAGGTGTCTTTTTCAGTGTCTAAACCTGACTAGACAGAACCCGATTCTACATATGTTGACTGCAAAGCAGCACCATAACATCTTGCTCAATTGTAAAGTGCTACTTGGTAGGGAATGCCAAGAAGACACCATTTACTTCTTGCAGCAGAGAAAAAAAGGCATTAATCTGGTTTGGAAACACATATTAAAATTTGTTTCTGTGCTGATATTCTACATGCTGATTTTAAATCAAGATAATTTTGGGCTGCTGGACTGATTTCTGTTGAATGTAAGTAAAATGTGAAATAAAATGGAATCATCAGCAGGAGCAAATCAAGTCAAATGGCAGCCTCTCTTATTGCAATCTGTTTTCAAGGGCTAAATGAAACAGAACAGTAATATTAAAAATATAAGTAGAAATTAAAGGTAATTAAAGTAAATTAAAGTTGTGTCTCAGAAAAATATATTTCTAAAATATATTTTGGAAAATTAAGTCATAAAAAATCTGCTCTTGAGAACTATCAAGGCAGAATTGTTTTCCGTGTTATTACTGAAGGGGGATTCTGTCTAAGGGCCTGAGTATGTAGGGCCTGGTATATGGCATACAGGACCAGGAAATTACATCGAAGGGAAAAGTGATAAAGGGTGTAGGAGATAAAGGGGGAAGGGAGGAAAAGATCTGTTTTTCTGTCAAAGTTACCAAAGGACACAGAAAAAGCTTGTTCAGATTCATATCTTTAAAAAAAAAAAAAAGCCAACAACAAAAACATCACCACTTATTATTCCTGGGATCTCAGTGAACTTGCTGTGATTCGGTGTTTAATACAAAATCAGCAAAACATAAATTCACAGCTGAAATATTAAACAGCAGATGGCAAATTTGTCCCAGGACCCTTGCTGTGTGCACTAGGATTGTAGCAATTGCTAAAATTCTGTACTTAACATAAAGATAGTAGGAAATCCAACAATAATCTAGAAGAAAGAAAACTAAATAGGGATGTTTTTCAGCATGAATTTGAGCAGAACTAAGAAGAATGTTCTCAAAGTGCAATAATCATTCCTTTGGACATTATGCAAACATGAGCATCTTAGAAAGAAAGGTGTAAATCCACAGGGTTTGCACTGTGTAGATGACAGTACTTGGCCAATAATCTTTTGAACAAATGGATGTGTTGGACTCCTATGTGATGCCTTGCCAACCAGTGATCTGTTCAGCTTTTTGACTGTTGCAGACACCCTGCTATTCCCACTCCAACACAATGGGACCTACCAATACAGGCACTGTAGACACAGTGATTTGCAAGACCGCTGGGCAGGCAGGTGGTACATCGGCTCAACAGAAATATTTTTGCTTTAGGAAAAGGATCATCTGGGCAAGAGGTCATCAATTAGCCCTAAAGTCTGTTCTCAATACCCCATTTCTTCCGGGCATTTTGAAAATGGACCCCAATTAAGTGCTCCGGCAAGAGCCCAACTTGGACCCCCCCTTTTGATGTTGTTTTACCAAATGACCTACACACTTCCAATACACCTTCAGACCAACACAAGGAATGTATGTCTCCTGCAGGTCTGATATGCTAGAGATTTAAAATGCTAGTGCATTTTAACAGAGAGTAAAAAAGAATTTGTATTAAGAAACAATTTAATTTTTTCTGAAGAAATATTGTTGTGATTGCCTTCACATTCAGCATTTCTGACTAACAAGTTAGTTGCCTGATACAGACACACTGCACTATATAAGACGCTGCAACTGCCTTTTCAGAGGGGCACAAGTGTCCCACAGGTCTTAAAGCCACCCAACCAGCCCCATGTGACTAAATCATGGTATCTTAATTAGAAACCTATCTTTAGACAACTGAATAAAGCCCTGAATCTTTCAGAACAAAAATCCCCAGTGTTCAACCACAGGCTGGTAATGTATTAGGAAAATAGAATGAGCTAATTGCTTGGACTTTAATTTTAAAAATAAATAAGTAAATTCATCCCAACTAACATTTTTAAGCTGTATAAAGTTTGGGGAATTTAATTATTTTTGTGCAGCTTTAATTGGGAGAAGAAGCCAAACTGCTGGAGTAGAAGTTTCCTTTCATACTCTTCTTGAACCAAATGCAAACGTAAAACAGAAAGAGACAACATACAACTAGTAGCAATAATTGCAAATGATTACTATTTACAGAGTATTCATCAGCATACACTTCATCAAGACTGTTACCACAGCTTTCTCTTGGAATAAGAGACTGAATTGTGGTATTTCTTATGACACAAATCCAGTTATGAGCCTTTTTCTTGCTGCAAACAAATGCCTTATTTTCTGCCTCATTTTCTTTTTTAATATTCTGCTAAATATATGTTTTATAGGCTAGTTTCTCCTCACATTCATTCAGTCTCACACTATAGATTTCTTCTATATTTCTAGTATTTTTTCAGCATATCTCTGCAGATGTCTCTGTATTACCTAGCTGACACTAGTGTTTGTAATAATTCTCAGGCTAGTCCTTTAAGAATTTTAGTGTCAAAACACTTTTTTATCCTGCTTTTATCATTAACATCTTTTTTAGACAACAGCCTGGATCTGGAAATCCTTGCCAAAAATTAGTCCTCATGTATATGCCTACTAAAATCAACTATATGATTAAAGACTCCATGGAGAAATTACATTTTCAAAGGACAAAAAATACTTAGTGCTGACAGCATGGTACCCACTAGACATTGTCCCATCACAAGTCATTGCCATTAATCATTACACACTTAACTTTAAACTAGCTTGAAATAGTAAGTTGTGTGAAGATGTTCAAATCCTTCTTGATTTCTATTAATGTCGGAAGCAGTGTTTTATTAGATATTCAATGATTCACCGGAGCCTAAATAATGCAGTTATATTGTTATATCAAATAAATCTGTACATTTCCACATATGCAGTGATACATGTGTTAATACAGTGGTAGTCCTGTCATCCTTACCAAATAGGATAGGTAGGACTCAGGCACCATTCTAGGATGTGTTTGCTGAACCATGCCAGGGAAAAAGTAGCAAACAAGATTTTCAGCAGAAAATACATGGGACTGAGCATGAGATAGACTCTAGCCACAGGCTAGCAGCCTGTAATTAGGAAAGAGAAGACTGAGGAACAATCATTGGAAAGGGAAGCAGGCAGCAGGTAGCTGAATGCAGGACCAATAAAAATGGAGACTGAACAGCAAACAGAAAATCAAGCAAAGGAAAGCAACGAATATCACTTATTTGAGGGCTTTTCCAGGCAAAAGGATCTGGTAAGAGCAGGGAACCAGAAGCTCTGACACTGAGAAGCAGCTGAGTGGTACCTTGAAAATGCCTGGTCCCTTTGACCAGTGACCCTCTTCGTGCCTTCCTGGAGCTATGGAAGGGCTAAGACAAAAGGAACAGAGATCACAAGATATTCATCTAGCCAGCTCACCCATTAAAGGCTTTACAAAAGCAGTCCAACAGCAGGAATGAGAAGCCACATGGTTATTGATACTCTTCCAAGCTAATTTATAAGCTATCCTCTGTTGTGTGGCTCACTGATTTTTTTTACCCTCTTTTGACAAGTCAGCTCCCCAGTGAAGAGCCTTTCCAAACTTCTTCGTTAGTCTAAGGCAGTTTTTTTCTCAACTTGTAGTTTGCAAACCTAGTTTTTAGAGAGATAGAGTAGAAGTCCACAAACAACTGAACATACTCAGATACGAAGGTCATAGGCATGGAAAAATGTAAGTGCACACAAAACAAAGGGAAATAAAATAAAGAAATGATATTTCAAGGCTTAGCCAACTTTCACTTGATGGCAAATGAAAACATCCATGGTAAATAATTCTGCCTGAGCAATCTACATGTCCTAAAGGTCAACTGAAAAATATTAATCCTTTATAGAAAAATTAAAGAAAACAGTGCTCTCATTTTGGTTATTGCCATTAAAAAGTTATTAATAATTTCTTCCTCCTTTTTTGAAAGGCTAACTTCTGAAGCTGATGATATTTTTATTTTATTTTAAAAAGGTAAAGATATATTTATTCCAATGTTCTAGCCTTGGACAAAGTTCTTATTTATTTATTCGACTATTTTCAAACTGAGCCCAAATCCTTCTGTTTTGTCACGTTAGGCCTGTGCATCAGTGCTGAGTAGCATGAATTATTAGAGTCATTACTTGGAGCAAAACCTCTCTTCCATAAAGTCAAAGCAATCTCTTTTTTTTAAAAAAAAAGGACTGTCTTGTGGAATAAAAATTCTTGCAATGCCATTTGACTGCAGCTACATTTCTCCTATTCTGGGAGCACATACTGCTACAGTAGTTAACAGAATTTCTGTCCACTACAATACAATAAAGATAGCAGATGTGGAGTCACAAGACCCAGAGACCTCTACCAATTAAAGGTCAAAATCTGTCTCACTTCACAGAATGCAGCATTTGAGCATGAGGTCTTGTGTATATTTGTCATCTTGTTCAGTCAGAAAGATATGACAACAAATAGCTGGTCAAAAGCTGTCAGGGTCAAACTAAGCTTGATAAAGTGCCCTAGGTCACCTCTGTGATTCCAACAGCAGAAATCGCCCTGCTGTCAGCTTGCATTTTAGTCAGTATGTGGCACACGGTAGAACTGTATTCCACCACTAATTGCTTCTTTGACCTTCTTGTAAACCAAACATTTTCATTAGAAATATGGACCACGTCATCATGTTCCATGGCAATGTAACAGCTGCCTCTTAACAGATCTGTAGTACTGAATATCCTCTCACCTCACACCCAGAGGATTCACAATTTAGGTAGTATTACAGTTTTGGTTTGAATGAGGTAAAAATGCAAGAAGATAATAAAGCATTTCCCATAAAGGAATGTACACTCCAGAGATCTTCACATTCTGTGTCCTTTTGATAAAACAGGCACAGAATTAATTTTTGTTATAGTTTTCAAGGTTTGTTGGGGGTTTTTTAACACTGATTTAGCCTGAAGCTAGGCAAGATAAAAGAAATATGATCAAGTAAACATTTCTTGCCAAATTATTATTTCTCACTTTTCCAAAAAACTGAAATTCCCCTGCACAATTCTCAGCATGTGCAAAGAAATGACTATTGAATAAAGAAGTCACTTGTTACTGCTTTGGAATTCTGAGATGCAATTTATTCATTATTACAATGAACATGATTCCAGGGAAAGCTTAGACTCATAAAATGTTCTGAACTTGTCCAAACAGGCTCAGTAAGCCCAAAGGGAGACTGCAAAGCACTAAGTCCTGATCTCCAGCAGACTGGTGCCGCAGCAACTTAGAAACAATAAAAGCTTTCATGCAACTCTATTCCAAATTTTCTGCATAACAGATCTTTCTTTGTCTCAATTTCTACACACACATCCCTTTTACTTTCTCTTTTTTCTGCATAATGTTTTCTTTTTTTTTTTTTATACATTTTTTCTCTAAAGCAGAAGCAGACTTCTTTTCATACAATTTATAAGTTTCCATCAACCCATCTCTTTGTTTTTCCATTCCCCAGAAAGCATTAGTCTACCTACAGTATAATAATTTTAAAATTAATAACAGTTCACTTCTACACTTTTTTCAACAGGAAAATAAGCTTTTCTCTTTCTGTACATGCAATAGCAAGCACATGTTGATGTAGAAAACTTTATTAAAATTTTATCTTTACTCACGCACTACAAAAAAAAAAAAACAACAAAACAAAACATCAATTTTGCAATAATTTTGTTAGAAGTTGTGTAACATTTGCAATTTAAATCAGCCTTTAAATTCCTTCCAATATTAGAGAATGTACTGACAAGAAATATATTTGAGCAACTGTAGTTTGTCACATACATGTTGTGAAAGCTTTGACAGCCACCAAGTAGAACTAAAGCTCTATTACCCTGAAATATCTCATATTCTTTACATGCTTTCCTGTTATTCCACAGTTTCTCTTTAACATTTATTACCAGATACATTTGGTAGAGGTGGTCCTATTTTGCTGCACTGTTGTGAATAAGTCTGATCTTAATCATTGACTACATCACAATAATTTATTATATTCATTGGTGCAAAGCAATTAGCATCAATGTATTTGGCAAAAGTTTTGCAAAAGTCAATAAGGCATATATACATGTTTTCTTATGCACATAGTCTAACTACAAAAATCCTTCATGTATCTTTTTAAATCAATTTCCATGGCCTTGTCTTCTTCCTTTCCTAGGAATACACTAGGAATTCATCAATTGCTGTTTCTTCTACTCAGTTTGGCTTACAGGCCAGCTGTCAAGCCCCTCCATAAAGCTGTTAGATGCTGCTGGAAGCAGAACTATAGTGCCATTGTGGTCCAAATGTGCAATTCTCTCTTTCTGTGATGACCCCATTATTCCATGCACAGCAAGGAAAATATTTTATCAACCCTGCTTCAGAACCACTGGGGAACATTTTATTAATTTCCTTTGTGCAAAATGTTTATGTCTGTACTTTCACAAATTGCTTTCCTGGCCCCAGGAACTTTTGTAATTTTAATGAAGGAGATTTATCCATCTATCTATCTATCTATCTATCTATCTATCTATCTATCTATCTATCTATCTATATCTTCCTGCACTCTCCTTTTTGAGGACACCAAAGCAGAAAATTAAGAAACAGTATAAACATTTACAAATTATAAATACCAGAAGTCCAGCTGTGGAAAATAGCCCTTGCTATGGCTCCTTGTATATGGGCATGACCCTCATTCTCAAAACTTATGCCAAAAAAGATAGAAATTATATACACTTAAAAAACCTCAGAGCAAGGCCTTGATTTTGAAAATAGACCTTCGGACATATTTAACATATCTAATTCATCTCAGAGTAAAATCACTCTGAAACCATTAATTTGGTATAAATAGAAATCTGATGTACCTCAATACCATCTCAATATAGTAAAATAAGCACAAAATCAATCATCTACACCTTTTTTTTTTTTTTTTTACTTGAGCCTTCTTACTGGATACAAACTATTTCAGCATTTCAGAAATGATGAGAGCAAATAAAAACACTCCGAGCTGTATGAATTTTGTATTGAGTGGGAAAAAAATATAGGTCACTTAGAAGGTAAGATGGCAAATGGAAGAAGGGATTTTCCAGGGCTTCCTTCAGCATAATGAGGTATGTCCATGTATGAAGAATATGTCTTAGACACTTCCAGGGCACTTCTCAGCTGCCACACTGTGAATAGGTAATAGCAATGATTCTAGTGAAGGGAGCACAGGACGAGAGGGTGCTGAAGGTTCAAAAATACAAACAGGCAAGATCCACTGTGATTAATGAAGGTACATGAAGGTACACAAAAGTGCAGTACAATTGTAGGAGGCTTACAGAGGGGAATGGTAATCTGAAGATCTCCTTTGGGCTTCCCTGTCTGCCTAAGCTTGACCCAGAGTAACCAGGCACTCAGACCCGTGTTCTGCATGTGCTGCTTATTCAGCTGACACTCAAATGAACATAAAGATGAAGCCACCTAGCCATATAACAACACAACTAACTAGAACTAACTAATATGAACTAACTGGAAAGACCAATGGGAACTTGGACCTTTTGTAGGATAAAGAGTTACCTGGGATTAGAAGATCTATCAATTCAATAGAACCTGGAATCATTATACTGCAAGGTATATAAGCTATGGGGGTTATTTTAACCCTTGCCCAGTAATTTTCAGTAACCCAAAAGTAATGTGTATGTTACTTTTACGTAATAAAATGTTAGTACTAAGGTGCCTAAAATTTAAGCAGTCATAGTCGTTTGTGCAAATTGCTGTTGAAATTTTACCAAGTACCTTAATTCTCAGTACTTCCTTAGTTCAAAGTTTACTTTCATTTTATTAAAGAAAAGTCACAGAAGCTGTCTTAGCTAAAGCTCAAGTCTTCTTCATATGGAAAGCATGCAAAAATATATTAGCTGTAAGAGTCTTCTTTCCTAATATTGACACATTATACTATATTTCAATTAAATGATCAGGATAACTTGTATTTTATGACTTGCTGAACTCGAATAGTTAAAGTCTATTTACAAGACTGATGTCCTGGAGAAATCACTGTATCTGAAATTACCATCACAAGAGATCCAGAGTTGCCTTCTTAATATTAAAATGCATTGTAGTGGGAATGATGCACTATCAAGTCATTGTTTTAATAGTCTTTAATCCTGCCCATTTGTCAATACACTGACATTATTTAATGGACTGTCTTTTTTAAAATATCATTCCAATACAAAATGAACTTGCTGTGCATAAAATGAAATTCACTCTTATGTAGATCAAAAGAAAATTAATATAACCTTTGATATGCAGCTTGTTAAGAACTTACAACCATTGCCCGAAAAATGAAATCACTGAGTTTGTATCATCTTGTTTAAGACAGTGTGGTTTGTAAAAGGTATACTTGAGAGAACAGGATTTGGAGGAGTATCCACTACTCTACAACAGTGAAATCAAGAAGGATTATCTACACAAATACATTTTACACATGATTTCTAAAGAATTGAAAAGTATCTTCCTTAGTACTTTTAAAACATAGAGATCAATTCTTGTTCTCTAAACCCACCAAGATGTAAAGTGGATGCAAAGTGTCTTAGGTAAGATTCTGTATGACTTCGAAAAGATGACAACTAAATTTGCTGGCATTTTTACAAATCAAGAAATGAACAAATTCAACAAAATAATAAATGCCAAAATAATAATTTCTGTTAAAAACAGAGTAATTGTAACACTGAAGCTGGAATAGGAAACAGGAAGAAATAGTTTTTATTTGATAAAATATCTCCCTGTTGGCTTCTCAGCCAGATTTCCCTGTTCAGGGTTATTCTCCATTTGCCCTTGTTTTCTAACATCAGTTACCATCCACTGTTTTGCTCCCCAAACAATTTATTCATCATAGATCTACCCCCTTTTCCTCACCTTTGTATACCAGTAGTTGTGCCTGACTACAGACCACAACCAAATTGATACAGTCCCTAATACAATCTAGGCAGTAATCCAGGCATTAATAGTCAACGCGTGTAACCACCTGATTGACTGCATCAATCCAGTGAAAGGAGATGTCTCTCTAGTCAGCTGATCCCAACAAAGACAGAAGATACTTACTTTGCATTAATCACATTAAAGTCTCTGGGGCATCTCAGTCGAGCCAGCCAGTTACCTCAATCAAAATACAACTGCAAAACAAATTTCTTGCAATCACTAGATTTTAGAACAAGAACCTATTTCCATATAGATGTCAGGTGGTGTATGTTTCCTTTGAATAGACAGAAAAATTGGTTTTTAATATTTAAATAAAGTATTTTTAATGAGTTTTTAGAAAATATGAAATTTTCTGCTTTTATTATTGTCCACAATAATCCATTCACAGTGAAGGAAGAAAATTACTGCAGGTAAAGTTGCAACTTAAAGTTCTTCTTCCTTGGTAATCTGATCAAACACGTTTTACAACAAAAAATGTTGCCCCTGCTCCTCCTCATCTGGAATCTGAGATGAGGCAGAATGGAAAAAATTTTTTAAAAGGCGCACTCAAACCTGCTCCTTCCACTGCTGCCATTTATCGTATTATCAAAGCCAGAGATAACTGAATTTGAAAATGTTGAACACTGAGAATTAAGGAATTATTCAGAATTATTCACAGTTTACTAGCAGACTATAGAAGCATCTTGTGATGTACTTTTTCATTAAAAATTATTAAGAATAGTTCACTAGCCCTCTCAGAGAAACACATGTTGTCAGTAAATAGTTCTGTACTGCAGCTAAGTAGTACACTTACAGGATATTTATTGCAATAAAAATAGGCTCAAATAACATTCAATTAATTAGTTATTCAATCACTTATGCTTATTTGTATTTAATGCACATGCTAATAATCTGTAAATGTGTTCAATCTTTAACACAAGAAACAATTTGGCTTTAATTATAGTACAGAGCAGTTCGCTGCTTTACATAGTGTCATTTTACCCTCTGATAAATGGATGTTAATTAGTATATGAAAGTATAGGATACCATCACATGGACTTTAATCCATTTTCAGTAATGAATATTGGTTCAATGGCAAGATCAGCTGCAGTGAAATTCTTGTAAATCATCTAAACTTGTGAAAAAAATCTGTTCATTAATCCTTCCTGACAGGTTAATTTCATTCCATTTCTAAGTTGTCAAGTTAGAACATGGAACAAATAATCAAAAGCCTTTAAATCAAATATACCAAATCAAGACTAATTGAATATGTTTCAAGTATGTCAATAATAGATTCATTTTTCAAAATTTAATAGGAAAGCTTGTTAAGCTATAAAAATACATGCCCTGCTAGGTCTGGAAGGGCAGGAAAAATGTTGGCACAGCAAGTTTATCTTTTTGTTAACTGCATTCCCTGAATGTGTGACACAGTGTTCATAAAGGAAATGCATATACATCTTCATATGCACATGCTGTTTTGTAGATCAAATAGCTGTGCAAAGTATTGAAGTAAAATGCAATTGTTTCATGAATTAAGAGCTCTTAAATTTCACATTCTGTATAATTACACTGTTTTACAGAATCATGCATTTCTGCCCAGACCATTATTTTATCTAGAATTTGGAATGTCTTTCCAAAGGAATGGGACTAGCTCTCATATTACACTGAAGATTAATGACTACTGGTAAATTGAATAGGGCATAAATTCCCAAGTATTTGATCTCCAGTCTTAGATCTGGTGTAATTTTTTTTTTCATCTTTAGCACTGGTGGCAAGAGAAGTTTAAAAAAATTCACTTGAGAGCATGCTAAAGATATTTGCTAAGTATAACTAGAGTTGCTTAATACTATCCCATATTGAATGGCATTAGTGATTATCTCAGTACTATTGTTGGACAGGAGTTGTCAATCACCACATTGGGTGGAGCAGTTTTAAATAAAGACTTCCAAAACAAAGAGTCTCCAAGAGCCACTGTCAGCTGAGAAATAGAGCTTTATTCTGCTGCCCACACATAGTCCTGCAGCCAGTAAATATGATACTCAGCTCATAGAATACAAGTTGCTCTGATCCTTTTAGTTACAAAGCCACCAAGTAACTACAGTTTGGACTCTGCTTTCACCACTGCAGGTTTGCTCACCCTGCTCACATTCTGCAGGACAGCACACTTCAGTGAGGGCATGGTCAGAGAAGGGTTCACCTGTGGCACCTCATTTGTACCCCCTGAGAGATCTGCTCCACTTCTTCTGCTCCTCAGTAGACAGAGATATAGGGATATAGAGATATAGAGATAAATATCTTAATTGCATTATTAACTTCATCCCCATAATTTAAATTATTTAAATGGGTCCATTTGTACTGATCGCAAGAAGCATAATTTAACCAGACCAACACCTGCAGTGGTCCTATTCACTTGGGCAGGCAAGAAATTCTTGGCTCCTTACAGATTGTGCTCCTTCTTTCCACAAATCACACCACAAATTTGAATAGGACAAGGCACCTAGCGCACCCCAAGAAGTTGAGTAAGACCAGACCTCAGGGAACTGGCAGATATGACATATAAAAATCTTTCTGGAGCCTTCTGGAGTGGCAAATGGAATCCAAGCAAGATACCCTAAGGGATCCCAACCCACCCTATATATCCATGAATGATAGAAAGCAATGTAGTACTTGGTGCCAGCACAACCTAAATCTCTTTTTGGACTCCCTAGATTAGCTATCCAAAGGCTACGGTGCTCAGATATCCAGTCCACATTTACGTGCAATGTGGATGTGCCATGAGGACTTCTCCTACTTCATGCCTTCATTTGGTGAAGAATCCTGCCCTTTGCGTCTGTTATAGTTGCATTAACACAAAATGGGAAATACTAAAGCCAAGACTGCAGCCATCAGTGACTTTTCCTGTTGAGCTCCAGAGGACAAAACGGACCTGAAAGGTCTGCAGAGGTGGAAACCTCTTCAGTTCCATTTGTCCCTGCTCAGTCTCCAGAGAGTCATTCACATGTGCCCACACAATAGCACGTTAATGAATATACATGAAGCTGCAGAATTTTCTTGGGCTTGATGTACAGCAGCCTGTTTTGTGGTAATTAAATAATTAATCAGTGCTACTCTGCAATTAAACAAATAAAATCAGATATTACAGCAAAATTAATGAGCTCATTTCAGATTGTGTTCTCTTTTACAGCAAACTAGACAGATACACTTCTGTTTCTCTAAATATTTATGTTTTTAAATCAAAATAAAATTTTCTAAATTATCATTTGTTAAACTGAGTTATTCCAGGAAGCTGATTAAGTGTCTTTTTTGATATTACTGTTTTGTTCATTACAACTTTCTCTAATTTCTTGCTTACCAAAAGAATTTATTCAATTTGGGCAGGTACAAGAACTCTGAAATGCTTCAATGGCAAATTTATTCTGTTATGTACTTCAAATGCTCTATATTACAGTTCATCTTCTTTGAATGTTTAATATGCTTGATAAGGCATTTAAAAATAGGGAAACAAATCTATTTCACATAAACCTGAGACACTGCTACAGGATGCACATTGCTTTGATCTCACTTCTGGACCTTAAACTACAGGAAAAATACCCCCTTCTAAATCCTGCTGTATAATTAATCAATTAAAAAATAGGTGGAGTTATTTATATCATAATCTACATTTTAGAGCTGAAAAGTTGTTTCTGAGTTTATAGAAAAATTTAAATTTGAAATCTGAGAAAAAAATTGTGAAGTCAAGTCATCACTGTTTTTCACCTCATTTCTCTGAAAGTTTCACAACTGTGTTACAGATATTTTCATGGAGCTTAAAGCATTTACATTTTTAGTTAAATAATAGTTATCAAAACAAATTTAATGTCTTAATTCAAATAAAAACTCAGCAGTGTAAGTTTAACACAATTTATTATGTCTTTCAAACAGAACATTGCTAAGAATAATCAGCTGAAAAAGAAGTTCCTTTCTTCCCTATGTATTCATGTTTCTACTAGAAGACACCTCTTGGGGAAGTTGCTGCAGTTCTCACATCCATTTAATTAATGCTTTCGGCTATTATCTGGTACCAAAAATGTCTGCACATTAAAAGCTATTCTTAGTTCTTAAGTCAACTCACATCTTCATAAAGTATAGTGGTAAAATCTTTTTCCTGAACTGAAGAATTTGAGACTTTTAGTTATGATCTCTAGTCTTTAGTGTATAATTAGAGCTGAAAACATAATCATAAGTTTTATCTATATATAATTTCTGACTTGAAAAATAAAAATATAAATAATAGATATCATTCCCTATTTTGAGTACATAGTAAGACATGGAACTTACAAGGTATACATAAGTATTTCTTGGAAAAGGAATAAACCTAACCAGGTATGGTTTCAAGTCACAGATTCTCTGAGTCATAGGATGGGTAAAGGTGGAAGGGACCAGGGTGGATCATCTGGTTCTAGCACTAATATAGAGAAGTTTAAGCATCTAATAAATCTAAATGTTAAACCATTTTTAAAATTGAAGAACTCATTATACAGTTTTAATAATGTATAAAGCTTCTAATCAGTGCTATATAAATGACTAATATTTGAAAATAATTTTGTACCTTTCTCTTTTAGAAGCACATTAGTGCATTTGCATAGTTATGGAAATCGCAGTTGTATACTGATTACTCATTTTAAAAAACTGAGCAAAACAATAGTATCATATATGAATCCTAAACCTAGGAATGCATTAATTAAGAATAGGATGGATTTTCAAGGACATACATAAACTGCTCATCTTCCTATATATGATGTATCAGATTTCAAAATAATAAAGACACATTTGAGGCATGAAAGCGGCTCAAGTCGATAATACCCACCCATCACCCTGTAAACTATATTGCTCAAACTTTAGTGATATCCCAATGGAAACTTGAAACAAGTTAAAAAAAACTTGAAAACAGTTTCTAAAATAATCTCAGTTTAACTAAAAAGCCTATGTCTACATAGTAAATGTTACAGAGTTTGTATTTTTGCATGTGTACTTGCTCAGTGCTGACTAATGCTGGTGGGAATTCTCACACACTGTGGGCAGCTGCGTGGGTGCAATGTATTTCCAAGGCCATGGTGGCTGACTGGGTGCTGTCCATCACACTGGACACAGAGGGGAACTAAGACTCAGGATGTGTCAGAGGTTTATAAAGTTCTTGTAGGAATAGATCCTGCTCCCTCAAATGTCATAAGCATGCCTGTTTCCACCTTTCAGATATTTAGATTCCTTGCTCTGAATGTTTCAATCTGAATTTCTCTTAATAGTAAGATTTCCTTCTGAAATCATTACAGCTTTCTTAGACTGTTTATACCCTAAAGTTTTCAATGTATCATTGTTTTAATGTATTATTGCATTATAGTTTTCAATGTAATATTTAAGACACCTGTACAAGTTGCATCTGGAAATACAATGCACAATGTATAAATGAAAAATCTACACAGAAGTCAGCATATGAGTAGGTGTTTAATAATGTTAGATTATGGAAACTCCTTTTCTTCAAATGAGAGTCTATCTAACTGAACAGATTTAGCATTAATGACATTTCATTTTCATGGCTTCACTTCAAGAGTATCAGGTGTATTACACTACATTCCTGATGAAGTATGTTATCTTTTCAACTTCTTGCAATTTGCACAGCACAGAGTAGCTTTTGATTGAAAACTGCACGAAGGCTTTCAAACAAAGAATTTGTCAAGTTGAATATCAAAAACAGCTTTTTTTTTTCTCCCAAAGTGCAGGAAGGCATATCACCAGCAATCTGCTATTGCAGAACCTTTCTGAAGGTAGCAATTCATACCACAGTGAAATTAAGAAAGTATTTCCCAATCGTGTTCATTCTAAATATATGTATGTATACTTATATGATAATCACCACGAAAGTCAAAGAAAAGAACCCCACAAACCTTAGAATTTTTAACTCCTAATTAAAAATCTTTTTGATGGAAAAATAATTTAATGAACTACTAAGTATATGACAGTTTTAAATACACATATAATAGTTATAAATAATATCAGGTTTTGCCTGAATAAAAATTCCATAATCTCTTTAGAGAGAAGTTAATGCTAAATGAGCTTGTATTTCACATACATTATATTAGAAAGTTAAAGTTGTCATTTACAAAGAGACAAGGAATTTTCTGAGCATTACGAATTTTGGTATTCATACCTCTAATTTCTCTTTTATGTTTTGAAAGCTTTTTGTTCCTTCACCTATGAAATTGTTAGCCTTGAAAGAAAATTAAACATTCTAAGACCTGTTAGCTGTTTTGTCATAAAAAGGGGTGAAAACCCAAACAGGATCTGTGGATTTTGGATAATCTATTGTAGGTATCTATAGGCAAAATAGTGGAATACAATCAACCTGCATAATTGTACTGGTGTACTTGTGAAGAGATCACCTTACAAGACATTCATCCAACACAAAAGGTACAAATACAAGCACAAAGAAACCAATTCCATCTCACTGAGCTCTGCCCTGGCTGAACTCAGACTCCAGTGGAATTACAGTTTTTCCCAGTGTTTTAAGATGCCTATACTCTTCATAGGAGTCCAAGCACTCCTGTACCTCTAATGTAGTGAGCTCTAGTTACTTGATTTCAAAATTTTTAGTAAAACACTTCTGCAAAATCAATGTTGTCCTTGACATGCTGAAGGCAATACTATGTCATGTGGTATTTTACCTTCAAGTACTCTTTACCTTCAATTTACTCTTTAGCTGAGTAAATCACAAGACATAATATTGCTGAAACCCAACTGCAGAATTATCCGACTAGTCTTTGAGGAAGCAAAGTTTTACTTCCAGTATTTACATGTGAAAAAAATAATCCATGGTCACACCACATTCTGTACTCAGAGAGTAATACAGGCTCTCTCCGTCAGTAACAGATCATTATTTACAGAGGAGTAAGGACTCATGGTACATACCCAGAAAGGTCAGAAGGAAACAGCTTGGACAGTTTCTCAAAATATATATTTCGTCTGCCTATGTCAAGCAATGCCTCTACTAAAGGGGACTTCAAATAAATCATATTTTAGTTATTAGAGTGAAGTCAGACATTCTGTATGAAAATTATTTAATTTCTAAGCATTTTTCCTGCTTTCCTCAATAAGTGGCAGAGCAGAACATCTTCCTACAATATGCTCCATTGTTTGTGTAAGTCAATTTTGGTATTTTGGGCAAGAGAACTATTTTCAATTAATTATTTATTCAGCTAATGAAGCTCCTTTTTGTTGATGAAGAAGCTGATTTTTGCATATCTGCTTCACTTAAGCTTTTATGCAACCTCCATTACAGTAATATCAGAGCAAGTCACATTCTTTTAAAACACGTTTATTGTCATAACACATTGGTCTACAAAGCACTACATTTGAAACATGTTAATATATTATCAGTATGACTAGTATGTAGTATCTCCAGTGGTGGACAACAATCCCTGAGCAACAATCCCTAGTCTCTCCTTGCACCATACTAACCGGATGCTAGATTCAATTATCCAGAGGTAAGAGTATAATTCCATCTACACGGCCTGTTATTCTTCTGGCCTCTAGAACCAGTCCACAAGAGAGCAGCTTTTTTATGTAATATCTGAGCATGACTTAAGTGGTTCAAATGCCCACAAGCACCTGTGGATCCCATCTGCATTGGCTGTAATGGGAGTTTCACCACCTTGAGAGCCAGAGAGGTCACAGAGAGCCTCTAGGGGGAGGCATATGGCATCTCAGTCATAACCCTCTGTCCTAGGTAGGTTTGAGGCACATTTCCATACATAGGTGGCTAGCAAATTACTGTCCTTGGTCAGGTGGTGTTTCTTTATATTTGCTTGTTTAAGAAACTGCTGGTTTTGTCTGGAAATTAAGCCATAAAAATAGAAACGATCAACACCAAACCTTTAGGCTCTAACGACATTATCTCCTACTCATACCGAGAAACCAGTTATCTAAATCATATTATTTCACTTCACTTGAGGAAATAAAGGCTTTCTCTACTTTCCCTCTTTTCCAGTTGTTAAACATATTTTTAGACTGCTGAAGACATTTTCAAATTTTTTTATTGCTGTAATTACAGATACATCTGAAATATCAACATCTGAATTTTTGTTTAATTTAAGGTAATTAAGTAAGTAAGGTTAAAAACCAATATTTTTTCCATATTTAGCCAAGTCTAAAGTCGGAATTTTTTTCCAAATCTGTTTTTAGTTGCACAAGCCTGCCTGAGTGCTAGTAATCATTAGATATCATAAGTCAAATTGCAGTAGTTGAAAGACAAAGAGTGGAAGAAATACAGGAGGTTTTACACATTACAAGATACAAAAAAAGGATTTGGAAGTCTCTAAAGTTTGTAAGTCCCACTGCAATTCATGACAAATTCTGTAAAGTTTGTAAGTCCCATCTCAATGCTTCTGACTTTTTCTTGATTGTCTACTTGGGATTGCAGCCAATAGACTCAAATTTCTAATAACAATGTATGCAAAAGTGCAAAATTATCAAAACGAGAAACAAATTTGAGGACTCTGAAGAATTCACGTTAGAAAATACTACTCTAGTGAAACACCACAGATTAGGGAAAATAGAACCTGAAGTTTTAGTAATAACACAGACATAAGAAAATGGAAAGTTTTATATCTGAAAGAATTCTGAGCAAAGCATAAGCTCACTTACACTTTTCTATGTGTTACTATGCAGTTTATGCTTCACTCAATCTGTTGTGCCATGTTGACATGTTGTGCTATGTCAACAGAAATGATCCATCCTTTCTAACTTATTTTAGCTGTGATGATCTAAACTTGGAAATAAATGTTTCACCATTTGCAGGACTTCAAGAAGTGTGAGGGACACCCACTGCATCCTGCAGGCCAGAGGTCTTCAAAACTCACCTCCAAAAAAGGAAGAAATATCTCGGGGAAACAGCCTTCAAGAAGAGCTGAGAAGAATGTCCTAACAGGCTCAGTTTAACTTCACTTCAAAATACACGTTTTTCAATTGTTGACAAACAAACCAGTCCAGAAAAAACTGTCCACTGCTTTATTTGTAGCTAACTAGTGGATTCTGTTGTGAATAGCTGAGGGTTCATAGTGTGCATCTTTTAAGATTGTAACCAGTGAAAAGAAAGTAAGGACATTACTAGGAGGTAAAATAATAGGGAAACGTAATATCTTTTTTACAGAGATTCCACTGACAACCATTAGCATTATTATCTGTGCCAACCAGGAAATGACCATCATTTTAGATACTGTTTGACAGCTCTGATTTATTCCTGGAGAACTCAGCTTGATTCTCACCAATTAACATAGCAGATCCATAACCAGCCTTAGATATACCACATATATTCACAGGGGATTATCTATAAGCCATTTATTCCACATGTTTGTCCATTCAAAGTATCTGTATTTTACAGCCTCTCAACATTATTCTAAAACCAGTCGTCAAATACTAAAGCCATTCTCCCCTGCCGAAACCCTTGTAGAAAAGAGAACGATATCATTTATTTAGCAAATGTACCTTTCACCAGCTGCAAACATATTTTCTGTACAGCAAATAGTCTCAGATCCCTTAAGAAAAGTAATTTCCCTTCTCCTTTTTTTGTTACCTCTCTGCCTCTCTCTCTCCTTTCTCCATCTCTCTCTCTCTGTTGTCTCACTCCATCCCTCAAAATATACACACAATACTTGTACCCACACACACCCCAAGAGCAACACCAAAGTAATTTATGGACAGGAACAGAAAAGTTTGAACCACTGCAATTGAAAATACTGATTTGTATTTACAGCATTTGTCACCACAAAGAAGTCTATGGCACTATAAAAGTTCATGGTACTTTTTCTATATTAATGAATTATCTCACCTAACAAGACCTGCTGTAAGATGGCTCTTGGCAGACACATAACAGGATTCGGTTATATTATTCAACTTTTATCAGACTGAAAGTGGAGAACATGATAGTCCATCTCCTTGAAACATTAGGTAGATAGATTTTACATAGTTTCACTGGCATCTGGGAAAGTAATTTTTTAGGATCAAAAGTTTTTCAGTGCCCACATCCCTGGATGTTACATGATAACTCCAAAGCACCTTCAACAATGGTCCTGTACATCCTTGCCCCAGATGATATCCTGCATTGTTCCCTGTGTAGCAAACTTTTCCTAACAGTTCAAATATAACTGTTGAGCAAAATTTGACAATATTGTAGTTCCTCTGAGCTCCTTTGTGTTCATGGAGATGAGCCTTTCTTATTTAATCGCATAATGTAACATACAGGAATGGGGTAATTCGTCTTGGCTGATATGAGGAGCTTTGTTAGAGCTAAGATTTCTTTCATTTTCATTTACTGTTATTTCTAAGTAGACACAAATGTCATTTCAAAGCACAGTCTGGTGCTCTGACATGGGAAACCTAAATGCAGCCTGGGCTAATTTGCATATACTGAACCCTTGTGGACCCAGAGCTGAGTAGAAACTCTTCATAGGATCCAAGGCAGGGCTAGCAATGATCTTTCATACATGATTATATGGGTCATGAATCATTTGGTTCTTCCTACATACCAGACTCACACTGTCATTACAAGCACAATACAGCAAACATTTCTGCCTTGCACATTATCATCACATTATAATCATTATGCATACATCTATAGGTGTTATATTTTGTTGCTTTATTTTGGTGCAAAGTAACCATGTGACTCCCTTTATATTCAAACTCATATTCTTGCTCTGATACACTTCTAAATGTGTCCATAATTTGTGCAGAAAGAGGACCATCATGTGTTTGATTAGTGTATTCACATATCAACAGAGTAAAAGGTAATTTACCTGTCTGCATCTAATTATTCACAGTACATTACTATTCACAAGTACACTACTAGCATGCCACTTCCAAAGTGTGTAAAGTGTGGGAAAAAATCACAGCCCTGAGTCCTCTCACATCCACAGAGATGATGGTAGCGCACGTTACTGCAGAAAAAGAGGACAGAGGGTTGTTGAACCCATATAGACAGACTACCTCAAAGGGCTGTTTGTAAAAAAAACAAACAACTTCTCTTTGCTCTTCAAGCACTTGCTTTTACGTTTTGTTCTAGTTACTAAAATTGTACCTCTTAAAAGACTGGAGGCATGGGCTTACAGTCTACTTGAGAACGAAATGCATTCATTCCAAACCAAGCACACAAACAAGTCCTAAAACCTTCATCATATTTAATAAATGTCCCTATCAGACAGGTATCTGATAGTTTGGGGGTTCTTTTGTACTTTCTTTTAGAGGCAGATAAAAAATATCTCTGTTTCAACACCCTCACTGTTTGGAACTGTCCATTTAGGAGCTTGTACACATCAAGCCATTGTGATTACATGAGATGAGCAAGATCTGGACACGTATCTTTGTTTTGGACTTGATCTGTGCGCAACCACAACGTGACTTAAACATATTTTAATTTGAAAATGACAAAATCTGTAACCATCCACCCTTTTTTCACCATCATACCATACCACAAATTATCAGTTCATTTTAAAAATTATCTTAAAATATAATAATATCCTGACTTTAATTGCTTCAATAAAATCTGTATTAGAAGAGTTTGAGCACTTAAAAAAATTCAGCTTGCAGGGCAACACAGGCACTGCAGGTACTGCAGGAAGTTAATATGTTTAAGATTGCATCTGAGCATACTAACTAAGGCCTACAGCTACTTTTGCCTAAATAAAATACATAATAAATCCATTAGAAAAATATTTTGTCTTCTTGAAAAACCTGTAAAAATCAATTATACAACACTACATTATAGAAATGGCAAAAGATTACTAAACAAAATTGTTCAGTGAAAAAAATGGAACCTCTTTGTTATGATTCCTTGAAATCAAACTCTAGAGCAGACAAAATAATTGCAAGTTTGTTTCTAGCAGTCTCAGCAAACTGTCAAAGTGAAATAACCCTAGTAACCCCTCTAGAAGGAAAATCTTATCAGCAATAGTAAAAGCTAATATTCTCAAATTATCAAAGAAAATTGCTAGCATAACCCATAGAAAGACTCCTAAATACATCAAAATGCCACTGTAAAGAGGAAGGAACTTCAGATTGTCATAGGAGTATCTCTGTTGTCTTAAATGGGACTGCCTAGGCACATGGTTCAGAATTACTTCGAAAAAAATTAAATATGTTCTATCTCAATTTTCTGTGGCATCTTAAACTGAAATTAATAACAAATCACAAAGATTTTTCCAGAATTGAAGTTTGTTCCTTAAGAACATTGATTCTCTTAAGAGTCTTAAAACCACCTTCAGCCAGTGAATTCAGATGATCCTCATAGGTATTGCTGAGAGTAACGCTCAGCTGGGTAAAACAGATTTCCCACTGCATTCCCACTTCAGGTCTTTCAGTGAGCAGTAAGGTACGGAGCAACTTTCTGTTTGCTTACTGGCCTCTCCTCCTTTGAGTGGCTAGCAGAAAGAAGGACGTCTGTGCAGCAGATATAACCTCTGCTTGTGGTGGCTGTGTGATTACAAAACACTGATCACTTCTATATCAACGAAGGGAAACACAACAACGACGGGCATGCTCCACCTATTCACTAGTAACCCTGGGTCACAGTGGAAACTGCACACACTGACAAGCCTTGGAGCACTCTCATTTATCCCTCTGTGTAGTCCATGGCAGCATTCCTCAAAACAGACAGCTGCCTCAGTTCCTGCAGCCACCAGCAGGATTTCAAAGGTGACAGCTCTGTGGAATCACTTGCACAGAAGCTCAGTGAGAACTGAAGAATCCAAGAATCTACATTTCTCTATTTTGTATCTACACAAACCTCCACTCTGGTAGTTACCCTTGGCACAGTGATCTTATGAAGGAGCATGGTCAGAGAGCCCATAAAAAATAATTTAAAAAATTGCAAAACTATATCACCAGTCAGAGCATCCAAACTTAAAGCTAAATCAAACATGTAATGATCTGAAAAGTGTGAATGGAACAGCAGTTGGCAGCTTTTCTGGTTCCAGTTGGAGCATGTCCAAATCATGTAGGCAATGCTCCATGAAACCCACCAAAGGAAGATTTCATACCTTCAGGTAATATGTTAGAGCCAGCATATATAGCATATAACCAAATCCTTTTGAGTAGACTGCAAAAATACAAACTCTGCTTTTCAGAAAAAGACATTAGAAAGGCATGTTTGAACTTCTGTCCAAATTCTGACCCTGAGTTCCCTTAGCACTGACTCTATGGATGTTAGATACATGTGTGGTTCAGCGAAAAGCAAAACTTGTTATTACTTCTTGGACTAAGAGATGTGCAATAAAAGATTTCTTTTTCCTCATGGAAACAGTTACATTTTGACATCCCCTTTGTCACAGGATGGCTGAAAACACAAGGAGATTCCTCATCATTGAAAAAATCCTGAACAGACAGTGCTACCAACTGTTATTAAGTTCAGTGTTTCAGAATCTTAGTCCAAGACCCTACAGTACTGATGGACCAGAACCTGAGAGTCAGGGCCCTTTGGCTACTTCTTATATGTTTGTACAGTCATTGCTGAGTTTTCATACTCAGCAATGAAATGTTTCTACAGAAATCAAGGAGATTTTTGAAACTACTCTGGTGTGAGGTACAGCTCCCTAAAAAGGTCTTTCAGGAAATAAAAATAAGAAAAATCACCAAAAGTAGAAAAGGAAATATTGTAACACAAAAAACAAAGAGGCAAAAGTTTCAATTTCCGAAGATTGGCATGATTAGGATTTGGTGTTCAAATTACAGAATTTGACAAAGGATAAGGAATTTCTGATAATTTTAATTATTTTAATGAACGAGTTCCTCCCTAAAAAAACTGTGTTCATAAACTATAAAATCCCATAATGTTTAACATAATCTTTGAATATATGATAAAACATTAAGAATGCCTGAGCCAAGAAGTCTACAGCAAGCATGCCATTGAATCACAGTTTGGTTAAAATTACAGCTATAATACTGAAATAAATAGAAAATTAGAATTGAAAGAGAACTCCAGCAGTAGCCTAGTCCTTGACTTAGTGAGATTGCTTAAACACCCTGCCACGTCCCAAATGAAGAAGTGCTCCAAGAACTGTGACAGTTCAATTCACTTTTCCACTTCAGTACTTCACAGAGCAGTGAGAAAGTATGAGTAATATGTGCATTTTTGTAAGCCAAGAATGGCAGAACAATTTAGTGCCTCCCAGCAGTCTGGAAACTTTTTTAGAAAAAAATTCCATAAAGTGCTTATTTGATCAAATTCTCTATTTTTGCTCTATTCATTATCCACTGTGGCATAATTATACACACCCAGACTACTTTGTTATGACACTACTGACCACTGTGCTAATAAGATGTAGCAAACAATCTGTTTATTCTCAAACCCATTTTGAGCAAGTTACAGTAATTCAGTGTTATAAATCATACTGTAGTGTTCTGAATGCATAAACTCCATGCACTTCAGAAGGCAGCTTATACTTTATCCAAGTTACAGTTGCTTGACCCAGTAATTATAAAATGGAAATGTACATCACACAGACTGTAGGTGCACCAATGCATCTTTTTCTAAGGGAAATACTCCAAATCATGATTGCAGAGATAAATAGAAAGAACTTATGTTATAATACTCTTCGATAGGAAACCATCTAGTTAAATTCTGGGTGAAGAGTAAAGTACACTGTAGTTGTCTCAGGTATAGACAGACCTGCTCTTTGCAAACATTGATCTGGCTGAAAAGAAAGTTTTGACTGGAATGCAGGTAAAAAAGGAGAGTTTATGACCTTTGGAAGAAGGGACAGGCAACTCAGTCTAACTACAAGGATGTTGTGAGGTTATGCACGGAGCAAATCAAAAGGACCAAATTCCAGCTAGAAATTAAACTGGCCACTGCCATAAAAGACAATAAAAGATTTCTATAAATACACAAGCAACAAATGGAGGGCTGAGGAGAATCTCCATCCTTTGTTGGACACAGGAGGAAACACAGTGATTAAGGATGAGGAAAAAGCTGAGGTACTTGATGCCTTCTTTGCCTCAGACTTTAAGACCAGTTATTCTGGGGGTACACAGGCCCCTGAGCTGGAAAACAGTGATGGAGAGCAGAATGAATCCTCCATATTACAAGAGCAAATGGCCAATGACCTGCTACACCACTTAGACACAAGTCTCTGGGGCTGGAAGGGATCCATCACAAGGTACTGAGTGAGCTGGGAAAGTGCTCACCAATCCACTTTCTGGTTTTTTACCAGCAGTCCTGGCTAATTGGAGAGGTCCCAGTTGACTATAGGTCAGAAAATGTAAAACCCATCTCCAAGAAGGGTCTGAAGGAGGATCTGGGGAACTATAGGCCTGTCAGCCTGACCTCAGTGCAGGAGAAGGCCATGGAGCAGATCACCTTGAGTGTGGTCACACAGCGCATGCAGGACACCAGATCATGTCCAGACAGCATGAGCTTAGGAAGGGAGGTCCTGCTTGACAAACTCCACCTGCTTAGCAGATGAGTAAGAGTCTGTACATCTTGTCTGCCTGGAATTTAACAAAGCCTTTGACACCATTTCCCACAGAACTCTCCTGGGGAAGCTGGCTGCTCATGGCTTAGATGGATGGGAATATACTTCACTGGGTATAAAACAGATGAACACCCAGGCCTAGAGAAGGGTAGTGAATGGAATTACATCCAGCTGGCAGATGGTCACTCATGGTGTTCCCTGGGGATCAGTATTGGGCCAGTCCCATTTGATGTATTAATGGCTGGTTTGGATGAGATCTAGGACACCCCCAATTAGTTTGCAGACAACACCAAGCTGGGCAGGAGTGTTGAGCAGTAGGAAGGCTTTACAGAGGGATCTGGACAGGCTGGACTGATGGGCCAAGGTTCAACAAGGCCAAGTGACAGGTCCTTCACTTCAATCACAATAACCTCATGCAGAGCTACAGCCTGGGGGAAGATGGCTGGAAAGCTTCCCAGTGGAAAAGGACCTGGGGGTGCTGGTTGACAGTGGCTGAACAAGAGCAGCCAGTGTGTGCCCAGATGGCCAAGAAGGCCAACAGAATCCAGGCTTCTATTCAGAAATAGTGTGGCAAGCAGGATTAGGGCAGGGATCATCCTTCTGTACTTGGTGAGGCCACACATTGAATCCCGTGTTCAGTTTTGGGGGTCCCACTACAAGAAAGACATTGAGGTGGGGGGAGCATGTCCAGAGAGGGACAGTTGAGCTGGTGGAGGGTCTGGAGCATAAATCTTATGAGGAGCAGCTGAGGAAGCTGGGGTTGTTTAGCTTGAAGAAAAGTAGGCTGAGGGGAGACCTTATCACACTATACCTGAAAGAAGGTTGTGATACATCTCTTCTCCCAAGAAACAAGTAATAGCACAAGAGGAAATGGCCTGAAGTTGCATCAGGGGAGAATGATATCAGAATAGAAATTAGAAAAAGAAATTCTTCAGGGAAAGGTTGTATTGGAACACACTGCCCAGGGAAACAGTTGAGACACCATCCCTGGAAGTATAAAAAAGATTTGTGGATGTGGTGTTTAGGGACCTGGTTTAGTGGAGAATTTGGCAGTGATGGGTTAATGATTGGACTTGATGATCCTAAAGATATTCTGTAACCTAAATTATGCTATGATTCTAAAACATTGCAGTCATTAAAAGTCACTCATTTAAAAAGAAGGCAGCCTCGCAGAACTATTATTTTAAACTATTTAAGCTAGCCTAGGTCATTTTTTCTGGGAAAAAAAATGGGAATGCTCATATGAGTAGCGTGCAGGTAGATCTGAGGACAATAATCTTTGACAGAAAAACAAGGAGCTGAGGCCAGTAACCTTTACCACCAACACAGCCAGATGGTTTGTTCATGCCACAAGGCTACAGAAACCTCTAGTGCTTCAGGAATGCAGACCTTCAATGAGAAAAAAATTTTGAGCATTCAAGAGAGAAAAAAAAACAAATGCCACCACTGCTGCTGACAAGAAGTAGACATAATTCATCCTAGCATCAAAAAGGCAGATGGTTCATCTAACAAGAAAAATCAGTGGTATTTGTCATACTTAATGATGACATTTTTTAAAGTTCTCTGTATTTGCAGGGCAAAGGCCAGCCAAGCTATGCATATTTCATCTGCTGGAAGAAATGTTGACCTTAATGTCTCGCCCTTTTTCAACTCTGACCTTTTAAGACTACAGTGAAGCGGTAATCATCATTAAAGCTGGAATAGATATTCACATGAAGGATAAAATAAGTTTTAGTCCAATTTGTTACTGAACTCTTTTGTTTAGGGAGTAGTAAGATTTTTTGCTCCTAAAACAATACAGATTCAGTACATTTACATTCCCCTTAACATATTTTGTTGTATTTGAGGAGTAGAAGGGATTAAATCTGCTGTAACAGTCCTGTACATATCACTTTGACAGGTAAAACAGTAACTAAGAATTAACTAGAGCAATCTGCAGCTTGAATATAGACAACATTCTTTGCTGTATGCTTTTGCTCTATCTTCAAGCGTAGAAATGTTTTCTTGCAGTTTGACACAAGTAAATAATCTTGTCTCAAGGGAGTGAAGCAGTCCATTCATATGTATTTCATTTCCATCCTTCCTGTTTTAAATCATCCCAAATTACTTTCTCTTCATTTCTTCTTTTAGTAAGAATATCTTATCTAATATATGACTGGAATATATGTAGGCTGAATGAATTATATACCTTTGTTAAGCAAGCTAGCTCAAAACAAGGAAAGCCATATCCCTGTTAAGTAGCCTTAAGCAAAAATAAGCCATTCAAGCTGAAAATTTCCTGAAGAAAGCCCTTAAAAGGAGATGTAGACACTAATTACATATGTAGGAAGCTAAAAGTAACACAAAACCCCAAGAAATTAATCTGAATAATTTCCTAGGATAAGTTTGGGAAACAATAGAAATAAAGTGTAATTCAGAACTGCACGTTTGAATCAAGATTTCTGACTAAAAATAATTGCTTTCTCTTTATTGCCACTGTCTAGCAGAAAGAGAGCTCCATATGCACTCTTTGTTTGGCAACATGATTTCACTAAGATATGCTGGATCCAGAATGTGATGGTGTGAAGGGTGGTGTGAAGAGGCTATCCTTCAAAGTTGATTTGCTGCTATCCAGTTGTTCTAGGCCATTATGTTCACATCACATGTTAACCAGAAAAGAAGTTTGCTCCAGCCCTTGGTCCTAAAGGCATGGGCAGAGAGCTAAGCACTCTGTAGAGAACCTTACATCCACACTGGAAGTGGAGTGCTCCAGACAGTGCCTTAGTGCATGACTTCATCTCTTTAGAAGAGATACTGCTGTGTGCTTGACTCTCTATCACACAAGGCTAAGTATATACACTAGTAATTACCAGATGTGCATTTCACTGGCTTCATTTTCATGCTCACCCATTTCTAAACTCAGATCTTATGTTGAATTGCTGCAGGTTAAATTGCTGGTAGGAGACTTCACTTTATCAACTTCATGTGATCAAGGATTTTCCTGTTAAAAAAACAAAAAATCTGGCAGACAACCCGAGGAACACTGTGAATCTGTGGTTCTATAAATATGCCTTCTTATAAAGGTGTGTCCTCACTTTCTTCCTGATTACCAATGCACAGGTGTCCAGGTGCTGGCAGCAGGTGCTGCAGCAGAGATTCTGCTGCAGCTGCGGACAAGACCACGGTGGAGCACAGGTGTCCACACTGCAGCCCATGGAGGATCCCAAAGCAGAGAGGGCAGATGTTTGCTGAAGGACTGCAGCCTTTGGAGAGGATCATGTTAGAATAAGGGAAAGTGTGAAAGCAAAGGAGCAGCCATGAAGAGCTGTTACAGATTCCCCACCCATTCTGTGACACTCAAGTGGGGAAAGAAATTGAGAATTTGGAACAAATGAAAGGAGTTAATACTGGGGGGAAAAAATCAGAGAGGGGAGGGAAGGGTTTTATTTATCACTATCCTAATTTTTTTAAAATGGCAATAAATTAAATCGCTTTTCTCCAAGTCAAGTCTGTTTTGCTGTGAGACTAATTGGTAAATTATTTCCTTGTCTTCATTTTGACCCACAAGCTTTTCCATCTGATTTTCTTCCCCTGTCCTTTAGAATAAGAGGAGTAAGAAAATGGGAAATGAGAGAACAGCAGCTAGGTGGGCATCTGGCAGCCAGCCAAGGTCAAACCACTACAACCAGGCATTTTTTTAAACTGGAAAAATACTTGAAAAACCATTTATACAATTCAAATTAATAATCAGTCTTACACACTCCCTCATACATGACAATGACCATTTGATTTGATTAGAGGTTCCTATTGCTTTAAATACCTTTTTCCATAAGGAACATTAATAGCTTTTTTAATTAGCTTAAAACAAAGACAAGAAAAACACACAAAAAAATCTTTTTAAGAACTGTTTGTTTGAGAACTATTTTCTAAGGTGTGCACTGTAATACCTTGAGCTTTCATCTGTCTTTATGTACAGCTTAAAACCACAATTTAGGCAGTAATTACTTCAAATAGCCTTTAATAATCCTATAATGTATTTTTATAGTTCTAAAACCTTTTTCAGTAACAGTTACTCTTATCCAATGCCTGACTTCAGAATAGCAGAGTACACTTCTCACATCCTGGATACACTTGATTTCTTAGAAAGCACTGCTTTCTCTCAAAATGGACCTGCTGAAGCAGTGATGGTACTTCAGTTATAAGGAGCAGCCCCTAGAGCAAGACCTGTGACCTATTGCTCTTCACCCATACAAGATTTTACTGACAACTAAATTAAAAGCCAGGCACTCTTTTGCACCAGCACTTACTTTATTCTTCTGCTTGTCTGCCTGTCCCTGGAATCTTACCTTCTTTTTTTTTCAAATACTTTCTTAGGTCTAAGAAGATATGTGGAGGCTGCAAAATCTGAGAACAGATTGAAGTATGATATTTTGAGTTAATTTCTGGAAGACAGAGGAGTAGTTTTGAACACTTTAGGGCAAAAAGATCAAATATGAGTTTCTCACTTTCTGCCAGGGTATTTTGAAGAAAAAGTCACTGTATACAAAAGTTCTATCCCACGAGCCACTGGTGGTCAGGTTATGAACCTAAAAAGACTGAGTTTTGAACGGTATGATTTTTGAAAGACATCGTCACCCCTGATCAGCCAAATAACTATACTTTCTGTATTTCCAGTTCTGATAAATGGCAATGGAGCAGCTCTCAGTTTTCAAAAAAATGAAGAGCTGGAAATATAGAAGGAAGTCTCTTTCATAAGCTCCATTTCATGCAAGGCTTATATAAATGTGCAATTCTATTGCTTGTAGGCTTATGCTATGCCAATACAAAGCTTTCAACTCTTCACAGATGTTTCCATGGACATTACTCCACAGAATAACTGACATACCAAGACACCAGACGTATCTAGTACTGCAAAAGCTGTTTTGATCTCTACTGATAGCATGCTTAGTGCTTTGTTCCATATGCCATGCCAAAGTGCAAAACCAGTAAAGCCACGGTAATGGCACTTTAACACTATGATGCCAAGTGAATCTGTAAAAGCCAGCAAACCACATAGCAATGCTGCTACTACATACTGCTATATTTCATTTTGTGAAAATATCACATCATTGCACTTTTGAATGTTTTAATTTCATCATGGAATCAAGGAAGTTCCAAAATTAATCTGCCTCTTTTTAAAGGTATCAATTTAATGTCTTTTCCATATTCTGTTTCAATAATGTGGACATTTCTAATCTCTGCATAAGAGAGTAGATGTGTACTGGGCTGCCACTCAAATACCCCGCAGAGGGAGATCCAAATAAATATAGTTTTGAAAGCTAATTTATTACTCTTATGTTGTTTCTTTCTTGTGGCTTAGGAATGGTACTATCCCAATTTAGTGCTTCCACTGAGAGACTCCTAAACACATGCTGCTTGCTCTCTCCCCTGCTTCCTCCTCCTCCTTTCCCTCCTCAGCAGCAGGATGGAGAGGAGAATTGGAGATAGGCAACTACTCTGTCACTTCTGTACAGCCCTGCAAAGGACAATAAGTAGGGGATTCCTTAATTTCATGCACACACCACACTTCTGTGAATCCACATTCTTTTCTCAGCTAGACTGCCACAGCAGGATATCCAAAGGAGTCTGCAAACAACTTGCTCTCCTTGAGAAAATCTAATCATTTCCACACAACTCCAATGTAGATGCTTTTTCACAACCTAAAATTTACCCTCTCTGCCTCAACAGAAACTTGGTAATGGGGGTTAAGGCAACCAAAATATTGTCTTCAGTGATTTGCTGTTTCGGTGCCCTGGGTTAAAACAATTTATGTCACTTTGCCAGAAACAATCAAAGGTTTTACTCCACTCCTTCTTTTTCTCCATTGGTCTCTACAGAGTTTAACATTTCTTGCCTCAACCAGTTATTCCAACTGGAATTTATTCAACTGGGACCACTGGCACTGGAATTCCTCAATCCATAGAGCAGCTTCAAACTCAATTTCCAATGGTTGTTGATGTCTGCTCTCCAAAACAAGATCCAATCCTAGGCAGGTCCTCTAACAACAGGCAATATTCAATATGCACAATGAAATCTAAAATAAAGGAAAAATATCAATGAACCACAACCCCCCCCCTGCAGTACACCGCATGTATTTGTTGAAGAAGAATTTTAAAAAGTAGCTCAACCTCTTAAAAGTAAGGGGGCAGGGAGGGGGCAGCAGAGAGTGGGGTATGGGAGAGGGAGGTAGCAGGGGGTAGTTTATTTGCCAGGTACTTTTTCACTTTTAAATTTTTGTCTGTTCTGAATCCACTGTATTGAGGACAACTCATAGGTATAGAAGAATCATAGTGCTGGGTTCTCCTTCCCCCCGCTTCTTTTTCATTTTGGTGATAAAATTCAAAAGCTAATAAAACCAGACAGATTATAGCAGCACTGATGAATGGCCATGTCTGGATTTCCTGTCTGGAGACCAGAGCAGGCACTGTCTGAGAAAGAAGACAAGACAGTCACTGCATAGAAAGAAAAGGAATATCCAGCAGATGGATTATGTCTGGCTGGTCCCATTATTAATACTGATCTGTATCAGGCAGTGATGAATACATAGAAGCACTCAGAAATACTAATAGTTTCACCCTTTAAGTACTAATTTCTATCCTTCTATCCTATTTAACATTAAAAATGCTCTGTGATCTTGTCATTGATGGAAATGGTTATAATGAAGAGGCAAATCTCTTGGGAAGAAAGACTATACCAAATTTAATGAAAAATATTAAAATCAGCTTGAGAGGTAGAGAAGTCATAAACTACAATCAGAGAATATCAGAGAAAACTCTTTCCCCTAAACAATTTATATTCTTATTTAAATGTAATTTTTAAATCCTAAATCTAAGGATATTTTCAGTTATCAAGACTATGGACTAAATATATTCTAAGCTATTAAAAAAATAAGGAAAACAGGATATATTAAATAATGTGTTGACAGTAACAATCAATTACACAACATTTGTGCTGCACTGGAGTTAAGCTTAGTTTAACAAAATCTCTAAATCTCCATTTTCCTGGATCTTTAACTCTTTCAGAAGCCTCTTCTGAGAAAATAAAGAATGTGAATGCACTCAGATACAAACAGGTTAAAAAAAAAATCTCACCCTAAGTCCTGACAGTGCCTAAATATGCACTGAATCAAATGGAAACAGCAGTGGGTCACCTGTCTGGAGGAGACAGCTAAAAAAAAAAAACCAACCAGGCTGTGGCATCCATCATATCACTTATGCAGGATGAAGCAGGGGAGATCATTTGGATTGTGAGGGTTTGGATGCTGACTCTCAGACTCACAGTTCTTGTTGACTATTTTGTTGATTATCCTATTTGGAGTATCAATGTGACACAGGACAAAAGGATAGGCTCTGGCCTGGCTGAGCACACTTTCTTGTGAGCTGCCACTGCTTCCTGATACTCAAACAATTTTTTCTTTTGACATGAAAAGAAGAAGAGTGACATTTTCTCCTGAGGCATGCCAGGACCTGTGTAATACATATTTAGGTATCAGAACAGGCTTTTAAGATCTACTTGCTCTTATCCAATGCAAGCTTGACTTGATGGCTAAGGAGAGTAGGGAAAATGTAAAAAAACACAAGTGTAATGTAGGTGGTATCTATAAGCCAAGATAGTAACATGCATTAAATAACATAACTGCACAATATAACTAAGACTGACAATAAAACTCCTAGTGGCACGATCTGAGGATTGTAGAGACCAGGTGGCTAAAACCTGTAGGTCTGCATTGTCATTGCCACACCAATATCTGCATCTATCAATATCTTCATTAAACAAAAAACATTAATACTTGGGGTCACATCTCTGTTTTACTATCTAGTGGACAGTGTAATAATATCAGTGCATACACAGGTTTTATCTTCAGCATTTCATCCTGATTTTAAATGCATTATAGTTTATGTATGAATAAATTTAGAACCACTGCATTAGAAAATTTGAGTATGAAATTAAGTTTTTGAAATAACTTGAATAATTTGATAAGTAAGACCGTATTTTTCAAAACATAGCAGAAGTCATCAGTTAACGAAAGTACTTTAAAAACATCTCTGCCAATGTGAATGGAATTTGTTTTAATAGCTTTGAAAAGCCTATGATTTATGATCTCTGTCAAAAGGCATTATGCATTTTTACAGTTCCTATTCAGATCAGCATATTTCTAATTTCATAATGTAGAATGGAAATTAACTGCATGAATTTCTCCATTTTGCCTTTCAATTTGCAGACCAACACATTCCTTTAGGAACACAAAGTTCCATATGTGTCTTTGTTATGTCAACAGTAAAGAACAGCACGTTTGTCTACAGGCCTTTACCATTCTCTTCTATTACCAGATATTACTGTACATTATATAGTCTCTGAATAATGAGGGCTCTAAATAGTTATTTCTGGTGTGTATGCCATTAAAGCAATATTAAATATTCAGAAAAATCAAGGCAAAAGCTAAACAAACTTCTGTAGAGTTTGTGAGATTCAAGTATAAACCAAAATCAAACACTTAAAGGTATTTCTGCAATTTATCCTCATTGGTCAATAACATCCTTCTTGTTGCAGCTGAAATCAAGAACTGAAGTTCCAATTTTTTTCAGGCTAATATCAAGCCTCCTGAAAACTTTACAAAGAACTGAGGTTAGCAGAACCCCCCAGCATCTCAGAGAGACCTGATATTTAAATAGTTCTAGATACAGCTAACCTAGAACAATCACCTATATATACTTAGCAAGAAGTTTTATGGAGGCATTTTGTAACTCCTACAAATAGTTCCATTTTAGCACATATTTGCCTGCACACAAATAGATTCACAGATAGTTCCTACAATATGGAGCTGCTTCCAGCATTAACATTGGCCTAAAACTCGTTGCACCCAAGGAAGATCTGGGGAGTGTGTTCTTTGTAAATTCTTTCTGCCCAATCCAGTTGCTCTCAGCTGCTCATTACTATTTCAGCTGCTCCAATCAGATACAACTACTGGGGGTTTTTTGGAGGACTCCAGTGTTTGTATCACTGCTATTGCAGAGCTCATTGCCTCTAAATAAGCTGTGTGACCAGTGGCCATTCTCATGCTTCCTGAGAATGTCAAAAGAAACAAGTCCACCACAAGCAAGGAAATAAAGCAAAAATTTTTAAACCATAGCTCCTAAAGATTTATTTTAAATTCTGTAAGCTGTACTTTTAATTTCAGACCTCTTCTCAGGAACTCCTTGTCCAAGTCTAGAATGCCTCTGCAATACTTTTCTCTGAAAGGCGACTACCCAAGTGGTATGTGAGGAACTCTGGTTTGTCTGTGACAAGGTAAAAGAGGAGAACAAATATATCTGGAATGGAAGCTGAGATCAGAGTTGGTAGAACTGCCTGCTGTGAAGAATACCATGGGTGAAGAAGGTCCACTCTCACAAAATGGTAATCACAACACAACCTTAGCTAAACACAATAGTTATACAGGGTGATAGTGCTGATGCCATTCTAACAATGGCAGATTCAATTACGTCTATAGAGGTCCTTTTAGGACCTAGGATAATAGAAACAAATGCATGCTTTCAATATACTTTCACAGAAAAAACAGTGCAGTTTAAGTCAATTCATCAGCCTGAATAATTTGGAGCTTCACTGTAGTAAGCACTGTACTTACCATTTTTCTACCTGATCTTTTTCATTGTGTCAGTCTTAAAGACATCCTTGTTTCTTTTTTCCTTCTTTTCTAGTAAAGAATTCTGGCCTTGTTTTTTTACACCCATCACTCAATTTATAAAAGATCTTTGAAAAATTAAATTCTCCTTCAAACTCAAAAGTCAGTGAAACTTGATGACATCCACTTAAGTAAGGGTGCTATCTTACATGTGCCAAAAGTAACAGTGGTACCTAAAACAGCAGATAAGAATCAAACTGAATAAAAGATGAGGCACCTCACAGCAGCATTTCTAACTCAAACTGAGCTGTTCTGTGACCCATAGAAGACAACAGTCTTTGTCTACATTGCACTTACAGCCCTTACCCACCACTGGAAGAGGCGCATTAAACAGCTACATTGTTTTGCTACTTTTGGTTTTAGAAGCAAGCTCACAGAAGGGAACTGTGGCAAAATCAGAGAACCTATGTTAACATAACCTTCAAGGTATCTTCCTAAGTGATCATAAAGGAAAAGGAAAAGAAACACAAGGCTTTCTGAGAATAGTCAGACAAGCAAGCTAAGAGTCTCAAAGGAAATGGTGGAGAAGAGTTGGATTTTTGCATCATTAGAAGTCCCTATCAGTAAAATGCTGTCTCCAAAGAAATCCAGCATTGAACAAAACACAAGGGAAAGCACACGTATCAGAAGGTCAGTTCAACTGGCAGTAAGACTGTGAGATAAAGGTCCCCCTACCCTTCGCACCCACAGTGGGAGAACCAACTGTACTCCTGAAGTGTAATAGTCCTCTCCCCTCTCCATATTATGTCATAGGGCTCTTCAGCTTTTGGTGGTCCACTGCAAAGACAGTCTTGTCCCTAAAGATAAGGAACAATAAAGACATTTTTAAAGTAATAAAAAATATCTTTCATCCATGGCTTGTCACCTAGATACATATGGAAAACTGCTCTTCCAAGGAAACAGAGAAGGGGCAAAAAGGGAGAAGCTGTTCCACCTGCCTAAAGGAGGATGGACCACAATGGGGAAAATTAACAAGACTTCAAAATAAATGCTGTTAACAAACGAAAAAGAAGAGCTTATCATATAATGTAACCATTTCTGGAAAGAGAGCCACAGTAGCAGATGTTCGGGGTTTGTTTGTTTTTTCCTTTCAATCTAGCATTCCTAGTTTTCAATTAGTCAACATACTTGAAGCTGTAAAAACTTCAGAATAATACAACCACTATAACAAAATGTTATAAATAAAAGGGTTACCAACCCTTCCTCTCCCCTGTCTTGGACAGCTTTGGGGAAGCACAGTACACAGACATAAACAGCTCTACCTGCAAGTTGTTATATTTCATTTGTGTTACCTCTATACACTGAGCCCTTGCTTACAGGATAGTCAGACAGATTTATTCTGATAAGATTTTATAGGCAACATAATTTTTTTAGTCTTGCCTGTACTATAAGCCTTGTCTTGAAAATGCAATCTGCGTTAACAGCATTTTAGAGTAAAAAACATCTAAATCAATCAAGTGAACCCAAAACCAGGTTTTGTGTATTCACTTTTGGATAAGTAACTGGAGAGCACGTCAAAGCTTTTTTGCATGCCAGCCTCTTTTATCTTCAAACAGATCCACAAATGGATTATTTATAGATGCTACAGCAGCCTTCTGAGTAAAGCATAAAGGGCAGAGATTACAAAAGATTGATTTCCACAACTTGGTACTGCCATAAACCTATAGCCCAAGCAAATGCACAGGGGAAAACTCTCATCCTTAGGTCAGCTGTTTGTTTCTGGTATGTGCTTACAAATCCCTGGGGAGGATTAAAAGGACATTCATATAGTAATTTGAAAAACCCAGTAAAGAAAGCCTGTTCCTCTAGTTTCCTCTAGTGTTTGCCTCCATTTCATGAATCGCGTGGTTAACTCAGAGAAGAGATCCATTTCTAACCGTAGTGTAAGCCACATGCATTCTTGTCCGTGGAAACATCACCACAAGCCTTCTGTACTGAACTCACAAACTTTAGGCAAATCAGCAGAATGAACTTACAAGTGGATTTCTGTTTACTGCCAATTCAGTTTGATGACCAAAATACAGACAGGAGTTTTTCTTGTCTCATTTCCACAAGCAGTGAAAATGTACAACATAAAACATCAGTAAATCTAAAATGTAATGGAACTATATACATAATGGAATACCCTCATGATTATATCCATTCAAGTCCCCATTTTCATTTTGATGAATTTCTCATCTTTCCTATTTGAAACAGAGCTATAAATATACTTTTGACAAGTATTCACTCTATCAATTTTAATTGATTCAATTTTTCAAACAAGTTCAATTCCTCCCTTTGCCTATTTGTTTCATAGGAGGCAAGAAAGCCAAGAGTAAACAATGGGAAACTAACCTCCCAGCTGTTCATAGGATAATTCTTCTACTGAATCAAAACTAATATTGTTAAGTGTTCAGAATCTTCTGTCAGCTGACAAAAATATTTCCACTCTCTTTTTAAACTGAATCATTAACAGACTGCTTTGTTCTTGCATTCATTATAGTTCCTCCAGTCTGCTCAGTTCAGTCACAGATCCCAGAATGCACAAGTTACCATTTTCATTCATTGTATTCTAAACATAGCAATAAATCAATAAATCAGTTTTCCCCCTCTGAGCAAAACATGCAGTGTCTAGGTGGTACAAGCAGTCTTCTGCTAGCTTCAGACCCATCCCTCTGCAAGGCAACAAACACCTCAAACACAACCCACTCAGCACCATAAGCAATTAAACTGAAACTTAGTAGATATTCTTCTGTCTCCAATTTGAATACAAATCACAGCTTCTAATTTAGCAGCTAGGCTCTTGAGACACACACGCACAGAGGAAAAGGGGAAAAAGGCCTCAATGGCAGCTGCTGTCATTGCCAAAATTCTGCAGCTCACATTCCTATGGAGAATATCAAACCACTATCAGCAGGGCTCTTCTACTTCACACAGAGGCCAGTTCTCAGCCATAAGTGGTCTCAGAGCAAAAACAGCCAGAGTGCTTTACTGAAAATAATTATCTAAGCCCTGCTACATTTTGACCCATATTTCTTATGCTGAGACAGCTCCTCATTATAATTTCTTGTTTTGTTAATAAAAAGGTTTTAGATTCTGAGGGGTTGTAGAGACAGGAAAAAGAGCAAGCGTCTGTGATATTACTCCAACATGTCCATATGTGACAGCTGTAAATTGAACTCTCCTCTTAAACTACAAATAGGCATTCAGCAGATGTGAAACAAACTCTCCACAGTCACTTCCTTAGCCTAAGATTTCATTACAGCTGCTACAATTAGGAAACACACCTTCAGTAGATGTACTTAATATGGTGTCTAAATGGCTTTGATCGACTTTTTATTTATTTGTTTCATGTGAATAAATGTACTTGGTGTGAAGAGAAACATAACCATTTTGATTTCCATGACCATGTGCCTCAATACATATTAACTAGGTGAAGTTAGCTCCTGGCTGTCCCTAAAATTTAAAAACCACTTAGCACATAGTAACATACCAAATTGTGCTTATGGCCCAGATATTTACAGGCTGGCTGATATTCTTTCCTCCCTGTTTCTCTCTGCTCCTGCTGTGTCTGGAGACCTAATTATTAAAGTCACCTTGAAAAAATAAAAGGAAAAAGGACACTCAAGGCAACAGGTTGCTGATGCATCCCTAAGCAATATATGATTCTGGAAATTCAAGATACCTACATCAAGAAAGAGCCATTATTTTATAAGAAAGTTTGGAGCATCTGATACCAATAAACAGTAAGGCACTGTTACCAAGTTTTACATTGATACTTTCTTTTCTGACAATCCTTATAAAGGCAATATTTAAAAAATAACATTTCTATTGTAAGAATTCATCGGGACAAATTGAATTGAATTGAAATGACTATTTTCTGTAAAAATACATTAGATTTCATAATTGCAGTTACATTTGGAAATTTTTTTAAAGGCAAAACTTTAAAATTGTTAATTGTGGACACTCATTTTAATGGGAACTTCTCAAAGATTACAAAATGCATAAGAATATGGTAAATCAAATCTCTCAAATAATTTCTTCATGCCAGACTTCCTAAATAAGCTCTTGTACAAAGATATGTATTTTAATTGCATACAGAAAATGTCTGAAATCTAACCGCAGGTATAACGTTATGCCAGCTTTCAACTTGCTTTTTTTTGTCTTTGCATATCATTTTGATCACCCTGTTAAGAATAAGCTGATATGCACAAAGAGAATCATTTTTCTTTTAAATTGTTAATTAAAAGATTTATGCACCTTCAGATCTCCCCCAAGAGCAATGTTCCAATATCTGTGCAGCTTTTAATGAGGTGAGCAAGAAAGGTCCAAAAACTATTCTTTTCTGCGGTCATATTTTTAGTGTTCATAATTTAGAATCCAATGCTTACCCTCAAAACCTGCTGCAAAGTATCACAGAGACTGTGCTGAGATATGGAAATAGCCTGCTCTAGAATTTCAGAGAAATGGCAGAAAATGAGGACTGCTCTGTTGAACATCTCAAGTCTCTCAGAGTAACTCCTTCACTGAATACACAAGTCAGGTACAAGACTGCTATATACTGCTGCTACTCCACACCAATCCCATATTTTATCATGGGCTTATTGTTTCTACAGGGAAAATTGATTTAATATGCAAAATATCCCCTTTGCTTCAAGAGGCATTTGGAAAACCTTCTAGACCAAGAATCCCAGCTCACTGCATGGGTAATTTCATATGTCCACCTTCAAAATGCCTAAGCAGCCCAGTGTTTCCAGAACTGGGTATGCCAACTCAAAGAGCAACACAAAACATGCACCTTTTTTTCCTTTTATTTGGGCTTCTCTTTTGAAACATGTGCTCATTTCACAATATCCCCAGAGCCATCTGGCTTCAGGTTGCCTTTTTAAGTCTATCTGTCCATCCCTAAAGGATTACTTGGCTAGAGCTCAGAGTTTAGGAAAGCTTACCAATAGAAAAAGGCACACCACATTTTAGCCAATAGAGAAAGAAAAATAAGTTTTTAGATATATTATATTACAGTTCTTACACTCTGGTCACAACTGATACCTTTTCTCTTCACTTCTCTAAGCAGATTTTTTTTATTATTTTAAAAGACAAATTTTAAACTACAGCAAAAACAAAGAAGTCATTGAACCTTTTTTTTTTTTTTTTTTTTTTTTTTTCCTTTATGCATTGCAATTACAGGAAAAATATAATATCACTTTGGGTCAATCTTCTGTGCAAAGTCACAGAGTATTAAATAGCCTTACTTCCCGCATACAGAATTTCAAATTGCATAAGCAGCAGATGGAAACAAAGGGTCATTTTAACCATGCTAGTGTGTTGGGGTTTAAGTGTTTTATTTCTAGTTGTAGAACCTCTAAAATTGAGGCTTTATATAAGAAATTACATAAAATAGCAGATAGTTAATTTCACCACAGGAATGAAATTCAAGAAATAAATATGGTAATAGGATGATTTTAAACAGCATGATTTCTTGATGGCAGCCTAAATACTGCTTAGTGCATGGAGAGAAAAGGAGAAGTCAGGATGACAGACTGCAGCAAGCACTCCTGCTGCCCAAGGACTCAGACCACCATTAACGAGCTGTGGACAGGATCTGATTTGCCTATTCCTGCCATGCACAAAGGAAGAGGACTTAATTAATGACAAATTATCAATTATCTGATAATGCATATGGCTTCTTGCCATACTCTGAAAACTAGTTCTATATTATTTAATTGCTGTTACTGTTTTGAAAGGTGAGAAGTACATATTGACCAAAAAAACCCACAACAAACCAAACAACAACAACAACAACAACAAAATTTGTTTTAATCTTATTCCATAGTAGATAACAAAAACTAGCAACACAAAGAAAAAAGCTGGTAAATTTTTGTCTGAAATCAGATTTTTGTTTAGTTTCATCTACAGAGACTCCCTTCTTTATGTTATGTTGTATGAAATTCTTATTCTGCCACTAAAGCAGTCTGGTGAACTGCTAATTAGAGCTATTAGCCTTAAATGTCCTTTGAATTTTGTACATTCAGTCAGCACCTATCCCAAACTGTGCTTTGATCTTTGATGCAAATGTAAGAAGCCTTTTCACGTTCCCCCTTGAGGAACACAGCACTGTCACTTTAATTTTATAGCTGATGCTGCCTGGGGTTAATATGGTATTGCTCTCAGATGCAATAAAGGAAGAGACCACATTTTGCTGAGAAAAAGAATTAGAGTTACAGTCCTTCAATTTTAAATATCTTACTTGGTATTTCAAATATTTTATTTTGCACTGTATTATTAAAAGAAAACAATCTGAATATTTTTATTTTCCACAGGTACAATGCAATGTTTCATTCTGCCAGAGTCCCTTTTGCTTTAAAAATAGCTGTATGGATGACTTATTTTTAAGAGATTCCTCAGAGAACTTTTTGTAAGACAACAACTGTAAATTAAAGCACAGTTATAATTTATATTGAGTCCTCCTAGTCTTTTATGGTTTGACTCTCTGTTAGAGTTACTATTAGCAACTCCCTGCAGAGCCTCTTTTTGTAATCAAAATGACAACTCATATCATCACCAGTAAACATTGTCTGAAACGTAATACAACACTTCTTTGAAAGAGGCAGAGGCAATTTTTAAATTTACAGCCTAAGAATACACTGTAAAAGTAAATGGAAAAGCTCATCAAATTCAGAGGGCTTCTGATTAGGACAAAAGTCATGTAAATGAATCAGTAAACATTTCAAGTGGCATTTTTATACTAATAAAACCAAATCATTTCTTTGTGGATTTGCTGTTGTAGATTGTGATCCTGTTTTCCAGTGCTGCTGAAGTGCCCCTTCCGTAAGACCTTAACACAGAACACACAGGCAACACCAGCAGCATCCCTTCTCCTCATTCTTTAACACTCCCATGAGTATCCATACTTAGGCTTCAACTTGTTTTTCTGTGATGTCTCAGGCTGATCATTCTTTTTGTATCTTTTGTCACAGGTGAAATTGTTTATCCTGCCAGCTTAGACTTGCTTGTACCCTGATATAGGTCATGGCATTCTTCTGTGAAGTGGGAGTTCAAGATTCATGTCTCTTTAACAAAAGTTATGATTTTAATCCCAGATTCCCACTGCTGAATACGTAATCTAACCATTGCACTACTCAGGAGTCAGTGTTTCTTTACTATAAACTGAAACCATCATCTTCAGTATGTCACTCATTTGCTTGATAAATCAAGCTCTTCCAAGGACTTACGCATAGTTTACTCACATCTGTCACTGTATCTGAGACACTGCAGACCTTAATTAGGGACTTCATATTTCTGAACAGTGACCTGAGAGCAAGTGAACGGTTCACATGGCAATTTTAGCCCTTAGTCACCTGTGGACACCTGCTTCATTTCAGTCCCTCATATATTTTGGTGCAGTCTGTCTGCACAGATGCCTCTGTGTATGTCATACAAGAGCAAAACTGATTAGTCAAAAGATATCACACATTTGAATTTAATACAAATGTATGCAGATGGCAAGGCATTTTCAATTCTTTCTATAAGTAGCTTGATGACATGCATCTGCAAGAATGTCAATTCCTGACCTGAAGAAAGTAGTTTCATAGCCGAGTAAAATATATTACTGTGCATTCAAAGAGGTAACAAATTTTTTTAAAAAATAATAACTTTTTAAAAATAATAAAAATAAGAGAGCAACAAGGACAACTGATACAAAATCTGTGGAGTTTCTTTTTTTTCTCCTTTTGAAACTCATCCCTTACAGTTCACAATTATCTTGTTCCTTACAAATAAGGATCTGCAATTAATGTGATTTTATTTTTCCCAAAGATAGTGCCTTCAGTTCTAAGGATGATAATTTTATGTATTTATATTGGGAGAATGATTTTAATTTGGGAAACTATTTTTTTTAACACACACCTAATACAAATGATGAAATGACAGTATTATTATATATGGTGTTAAGAAAAAGAATTTACTGAAAAGCATTTATACATTTTGTCTCACAATTACATAATTCTTATACTAACCCTGTTGCCTACATCTTCACATTTTCAAGAGGTGTGAATTTGACAGATCAGATGTCGGTTCAGAAAAAGTACACTAGAACTTGCAAAAGGTTGGATGCCATTCTGGCTGCACTGATTAAAGACTGACACATATTTGGAACATGCTAGTTTAAGACTGAAGATGACAACAAAGGAAAGTAGGAAGACATGGAGGTTGTGATTGATGGGTAGTACATTATTCTACATCAATACTTAAACTGAGAGCTGACATAGTGGAGCAAAACAAAAAATGTTGTATTTTGTCTGATATGCTGCCCTTCACAATAGAATACACTGAAGGTTCAGAGAAAAATACTCTGCTGTTTATAGCAAACACATAAAATACCACCTTAACTCTTTATAAATATCTCCTTTATAACACAAATGGAAATGCCAGCTTCATTTTTATAGTTGTGTGCTACCACCTACCCCGTCAGACGCAACCTTATGGATCTCACCACTTTAGAATGTCTCTAACCTCTGTATCACTATCCACAACTCAGACACCCCTGTATTTCAAGGTGAAGGATGCCAAACACCAAATACTTCCTTCTCCACTCTTACATGCATACTCCTTTCACTTTACCTCAGTAATTCCTCCAAATTCCCTACTAGCAGTGTCTGCTTACCTTTATATCCCAACATCCCTTGTCCCTATCCTCTTTCCTTCTGTATCACCTACTTTGAATTTTCTTTCTCTGGTGTGCTCAGACATCAGCACCAAGCTGCCTGACCCACGTTTGTCAAGCAGCTTCTAATGCAGGGTTGGGGTGAGATGAGAGGACATCTGTTCTGGCAAGGGGCCTTCACGTATCAGTGATCAACCGGGCAATTTGACCACCTTTCCACATCACCTATTTTTCCTTGCATCTTCAGATCCTTTCCTCATGGACAAGATTTATTTGGCAGCTTACAACTGTGCAACACGTCTCTTGGATATCTATCTGCTACGGGCAAGTGCCTCATAGGAAAGACCCACACTGAGTATCAGCACACTGAGCATCAGCAGTTGGCCATGTCTCATATGTAAAAATCAATATGAATCTCATTATAAGCATATTTGTAAGTCTGCAATTTCCCTCTTTCACATGCTCACTCACTCAGAGAAACATAAACATCTCCAGTCCCCTAGAACATTTCTATCTGCAACTTCCTGTGACATTTTAGATTATGCACTATATTCAGTGCCAGTGTTGGTCTTTCTAAAACAGAACAAATCTCCCTAAAACAGTCTAAGGTCTCATTCAAGTCTTAAAAAGAAGAACCCAAGACTTTAACTTAGAGAATTTGCTAGAAATCATAATTCCTATATCCTGTTTCTAATCTGAAAAATGCATTCATTATTTCATATTTTGAGACACAAAATTAGTATTAGAAGTAAGAACCAGCTTTGAATATTAAAACCCAAGTTATGGACTCCAAAATCAGTAATTTTGAGTTTGAAAATTTTTTATAGTTCTTTCTCTTGTTAAACAGTCTGTTTCATCATTTCATTATCAATCCTCTTTCCAGTTTAATATCCCTAAAACTTGCAAAGAATGAAATATGTCTCCTTTAGCCTGCCTGTGCAAATGTTAATCAGAAAGTAATAAGTAAAGTTTTGTATGTTTTTTTTTACTACTACATCACAACAGGGTCAGTGCTAAGGCTACATATTTTCAGTAGAGCAACAGAATATTTTAAGAAAGAACAGTACATTCTTATTGCAATGCAAAAAATTTGAAAGACCCAAACACATACAAGACAAAAAATTTGATAGACAATTTATCTGTTTTGGTAAGATCTGTTTTAATATTCAACTCATATTATCATCCAGGGTAGGAATTTTATGAGGAGAATAAAAAAGCAACCATTAAGGTGCATTACACTTCAATGAAGTGCAACGTGTATGTGATTATACATACTTTTATATGTGATTGTTTGAATATCATCCTAAGTCCTACAACAGTTTTGGTAAGAATTAGGAAGCCAATTATTTCTCTTATGAGCACATGTCACAGAATTAAAGAAACCTGCAAAGTTAAGCCACTTACAAAAATGTGGTTCCACTCTTTGTATTCCCTAACAATGTATTTCCTCCTCTTCTTGCACAAGTACTACTATCCATGTGCCCACTGAGCCTCCCAATCCATCCGTGAGCTAGCTTCTTTTTTGGTTGGCACTGTTACTAGTTTTGAGCTAGATTAGCAGTTTGGTTCAACAAACCATAGACTGCCAACAGGCAATTCCAGTACAAAAGTGGGGTGAAAACATGTTGTCAAGGATGCAGATGAGGGTCCTGTCACCCCTTTGCCAGAATCATGACCTGAGTATTCAAACAAGACTCATGATACTGTAGGTTAGGCACAGGCACACACAGGGTGCTTCTTGTGTCTGTATGCACAGAGTATTAACCCTTTCGCACAAGACTGTGTATAACATACACCTTTTGAGAAGCCACCAAGGGTGACAGGTTTCAAAGCAACAAAGGGAATTCCTCAGAGTAGCACTCTGCCTGTGAATAAACTGTTATAAAACCCCTTTTGCTTTTGGAAACTGAGCTCTTTTTTCCAGAGTAATCATGGAATGATGAGTATCCCAGCCCCAACATCAAAAATGGAGAGTTGAAACTCCAAGTGTAAGACTGTATTTTGAGCCCTGGAAAATTAAAGGATTTCCTCTGCAAATTCTTTCTTCAAGAACAGGACATCATCAAAGCAGCTCTTTAGCACTATAACATATGTTACTATCTTGGTTCCTATCTATTCTCTACCAATAATCTGACAGAATCACAGAATCAATTAGATTGGAAAAGACCTTTGAGATCATCGAGTCCTACCAGTGACCTAATACCACCTTATCAACCAGACCATGGCACTGAGTAGCACATCAGTCTTTTCTTAAACACTTCTAGGGGTGATGACTCCACCAGCTACCTGGGCAGCTGATTCTGATGCCCAATAACCCTCCTTGTGAAGGACTTCTTCCTAATGTCTACCCTAAACCTTCCTGTGAGGAGCTTAAGCCTGTATCCTCTTGTCCTGCCACTGGTTGCCTGGGAGGAGAGATCAATGCTCATCTGGCTACCATCTCCTTTCAGGCAGTTGTAGAGAGCCATAAGGTCTTCCCTGAGCCTCCTTTTCTCCAGGCTAAACAAACCTAGTTCTCTTAGCTGCTCCTCATCAGACTTGTACTCCAGGCTTTCCACCAGCCTTGTTGCCCTTCCCTGGACGTGCTCCAGCATCTTAACATCCTTCCTAAATTGGGGGGGCCTAGAACTGGACACAGTACTCAAAGTGCTGCCTAACCAATGCTAAGTACAGGAGAAGAAGCCCTTCCCTGGTCCTGCTGGCCACACAATACCTGATACAGTCCAGAATGCCATTGGGGTTCTTGGCCTAGTGGGCACACACTAACTCATATTCATCTGCTGTCAATTAGCACCCCCAGGTCCCTCTCTGGTCACCATCCTGTCACTCTGTCCTCAGCCCTGCAGTGGCCAAAGTGCATGACCCAGCACTCAGTCCTGTTAAACCTCACATTGTTGCATTTGGCCCATCAATACAGCCTGTCCACATCCCTCTGCAGAGCCCTCCTACCCTCCAGCACATCAACACTCCTCCCTAGCTTGGTGTTGTGCAAATCTGCTAATGGTAGGCTCGATCCCCTCATCCAGATCATTGATAAAGATGTTAAACAGGACTGGGCCCTACGCAGACTCCTGGGTAACACCACTAGTGACTGGTCACCAACTGGATGCAGCACCATTCACTCTCTGGGCCCAGCTGTCCAGCAAGCTCTTAACTCAGCAGTTATAATTTCACTAAAATCCCTGTATGTAAGACAAAGACTTGTGCAACACTTTTTTTAGTCATCTCTTCAATCTAACTCTTCCAAGATGTTTTTTCATTCTGTAAGTGACATTTACTGCAATTCTTCATAAACCCCTGAGAATTGGATTCCTTGCTCCTAGAATGGAATAAAAAATGTACACAGCCTGTCAGCAGGTCACATGTATCCTGCCAACCTACATCTAATAGATTTTTCACTTTTCATCAGTGGATTTCAAGACAGTATGTAGTCTGCCAAATTTACTAAAAAGCTTGCTACAGTATCGCACTTTCAAAATGTGCAATCTGTCAAAGCCATAGCTCAAAATGTCTGCTATGATGAAAGTCTTTGAAAAATCTGCTACGCTGTTGGCATTCATTCAGAAAATAATGAGTATATCAACAGAGAAGGAAGAGAAAGGAAAAAAGTTGTTGGGGGAGGGGAAAGGAGTGGAAAGAAAAGAAGATTAATCCTCAATATAATTTTCCATATCCTGAAGAAACTGTAGGAATTCTTTTTGCAGATGTAATCCAGTTTCACACAAATTCCTCCAAGATGCCAGCATACTAATTAGCAAATAGTCTGAATGCTATATTTAGTAACATTGATGAAAAGATAATTTATCATAGATTTGACCACAACTTTACATAGCAAACCTCAATATTGATTCAAACACTGAATACATTTAGCAAACAGTGGAAGACAGAAAAATTGCTTACACTTTTACCAAATAGTACATCTAAGGAGAGTATCATAAGAGACAAGTTAAGGAGTGTGGGGATGCTTAATTTATTAAGTGAAATATGAAGAAAACTGAAGCAATTTCAGGAGATTTTTTAAATAAAGGCAAACTTCTGCTTCAAAAGAGACAACACTAGCATCAAAATAATCAAGGACCGTGAAACACAATTCTGAGAATGTTTCTTGTCTGCTTTCCTTCAACCTGCATTTTAGAGAATTCACCTTTACATTCGAAGAACATTAAAAAGGGCAAAAAGAACTTTTAGAAAACAGTAAGTATCTGCCTGTTAGAAAACAAGTTCTTATGCACCTTTTTGAAAAACTGAGAACACAGACAAGTGTTCCTGAACACAATACCAAGCTAGTGAAAGGACTGCAGCAGAAATTGGAATTCAAAGAACTACAGAAGAGCTGTTTGACTCCATGCCACGTATCTCTGAAAACAGGAGGTTACAGAAAGTTCCTCAGACGTAGGAAGCCAATGCATCCTTAACACCACAGTATTAACATATCTGAATCTCATCACTTCTAGAAGAAAGCAAGGCAATTTGTATTAAGACTGTTAAAAAAAAAAAAAAAAAAAAAAAAAAAAGCACACAGACATACAAAAAATTAGGTTTTTTTTTAAAGATAATAAACCGACCACACCAGCCTCCACTCTCTCCAGGGTAAAAAACAAACAAACAAACACTTCAGGGTGAAAAAATCTTGTGCAAAGTTTGTACAACCAAGTAGGCTACTCAGGTGATTAAAATCAATCAGACAAGCTTACAATGGGCAGAAGAAAACTGGAATAAACAGGGCTTGTAAAATACCTTAAATTGCCAATTATAGTTTTCTCAAAATTTAATTATTAATTTTATAGTAAAATATGGATTTGTTGTTAATTTTAAGAGCCTTAGATTTTACTTGGGAATCTCATTGAATATCTCACCTGGGATATATCAAACCAACTTATCAAAAAGGTCTTTACTGAATTCGTTATTACACTGGAATTGTACCTAATTTAGTGAATAAAAGCACTTCAGCCCCTTTTTCATGTAAAACCCACCCAAATTATTGAATCTTTGAAATTATGGTTTTGTATCTAATTGTTACGTCCCCAAAAGCACAACAAAGTGTCCCAGTTAACTCTGGCAATGATTAAATTCTTTGCTTGTCTTTAAGAGACAAAATTCAGAAATATCTTACCATTTTCTAAAAAAAAAAAGTTTCATAGAATTTAAATTATGGGCTTTAATATCTAATCTTTTAAAGCATAATTCTTTAATCTCTATTTTTTCCCCCTCTTGCTTCCATACAAATATTCTGAACAGAGAAGTCACATCCACACCTTTTGTTTGCATTAGCAAACCATGTGTGGAAAAGTGCAGTAGAGATACTGAAGTTGCTTGAGTACTTCATAATTTAGCATCATGGCCACAAACCAAAACTTTGTTCTGTAGGCCTCAAGATAGTGATTTCTTTCAAAATATAAGTATGGTAACCTAAAGTAGATTATAGATTTTTCTGAGTTGAAAGGGACTCACAAGCATCATCAAGTCTAACTCCGCAGTGAATGGCCCATATATGGATTGAATCCACATCCTCAGTGTTACTAACATCATGCTTTAAGGAACAGAGCTGATCTCAGGGTCAAGTAAGTAAACTAGAGAGTTTATTCTATAGACTATTAAACAAATGCAGCCAGAATATGCTAAAAAATGTATCATTTTAATGCCATCAGTACCATGGAACAACATCACAGCCATGCCTCTTAACGCTTGTACAAACACGCTTCATTTTCAGTAGAGGTGATCTACAAGGTCCATTTTCCCCACCTTTCTCTTGAATAGAATTTATAAAGTATGTGGCCTTCAGTCCTTTCACATGCATTGCAGTTTTGTCTTGGCAAACTTAGAAATCACGCTTGAATGTTTACTGGTTTTGCCCTGTGGGATCTTGAGAAGGCAGCTTAGAATTCTGTTAAACTGTGCTTTCAGTATTTCAAAATTATTTAATAGGGAGAGAGAAAGAGAGATCGCTCATCAGCTTAATGAGATTTAGAATTGCATTCCACTTTCTCTACAAACCATCAAAAACAGTAGCTTTGATGATCAAAATGTCTTCTGCTCTCAGGTTTATACTTTTGTTTCATGTCAAAGTTCTTACATTAATTGCCTCCTGCAGCACAATGTAGGTGTAGACTCTGGATTGCAAGTAAGATACTGTAGTCTCAAATGTTCTCCTTGCAAGTGTCAAAATGGTACAATAGTTCACAAATGAGTCAAAGCTGCAAAGACTCAAGTGCCTACTGCATATGAAAAATTGTCAGCAGTTTTTGTTGACTTCATTAAGTCATGAGTGTTCACAAGGCTGCAAACAGGCTCAGTAACTGGAACTTTACATGTGCACATAACTGTTTTAAGTTTGACCAGAATAAAGCTTTCAAAAGGATTTTCCTAATCATTCCCATACATAAATCAAACCCCACTATGAGTCACAGCACAGAGCAGTTTCAAGGTGTCTGAACTCTACTTCCACATTAAATATTTTGTCTGGAATGCTGAGATCTCATAAGCTTCTATATTGATGTGATCAACTATGCTCCACCACAGCCTTTCCCACTCTTAAATGGTTTGTTTTCACTTGAGTTTCTCTACCTGTCTAAAGAGAGACTTCTCAATACACTACAGGGTGGACAACCTGCATGTAGATCTTCTTTGCAAAACAACCTCTCCATGCTTTATCTATAGTACTCTAGGAATGGAGGAACAATCTGAGAATCAACCCTTTTGTATGGATGATGAAAAAAAACTGAAAAAGAAACATAAAATTAAAACAATCAAAAACTGAGTAAAACAGGCTTAGGGCCTTGAGGCAACAAGCCTCAAGGAATTCTGGGCTTGCCAGAAGACTGCAGGCTGGATCTGCTCCTTTTCTTTATCCATGAAGAAAAATACTATTCAAATTAGCTTTTGATGATGTAAAACATGATGGGAGAAAAAATATACACTTGAGATTATAAAATCATCTCTTTAAAGTGATTTTTTGTTTCACTGGCTAACTTTCTCCTACTTTTAGTAGAACTATTTGGTTGCATACTCTGGAAGCAGAGAAATGTAGCTGAGCTGGCCCAGTTCCATAACCTTGAGTCAACAGAAGTGGGATTGTTTCTGGGTCCAGATCTGCAAGGGACAGCAGTGCTTTTGCTTCCTTTCAGTGGCATCCTGCGGGAAAGTTACATAACAGAGAGAGAATCTAACAGAGAAGTGTTAATTCTACATAGGCTACAACCTGTACAATGAACAAAGATACAGATTAATAACATGGGAATTATTGACACTCTCCAGTTTTAGGCTGCTAATTTAATGAACTACTCTCAGAGACACCAGGAAGAGAAAGCCCACACATGCACACACACATTATGTTATGAAATTAGTGTTATCGTATGCATTAGTCTCAATTGATAACTGCATCAGTATTAAATAGATATTTCAGTAGTGTATTTAGCTATGTTTCTCAAGCGCAAACACCCTGAAAGCATCTTTGAAACACAGTTTCTGAAACTCACAGGGCAAGTAAAAAGCCATGTTTTCCCTGACTGATGCCTACAAGCAGTCTTTGAAGTAAAATTTTATTTTCGGTACAAGCATTTTGTCAACTGCTTCCTTTCCACTCACGTACACAGTCATGAAGTCCATGATGTATTGGCCCATATTGAAACACATGCACATCTCACAAGCCACATGGCCTGTAAATTCCCCTATGTATCTGTTCATGGTTCATTTCACTTATTACACTTATGACACAAATGTCCATGCAGTGGTTCCATCGAGTACTCTTGCACCCCTGTTCATGTCCAGGGCTCAGTGCCAGTAGTCACAGCAAACACCTCCTCACAGTGAAGAACCAGGTGGCAGCTCTCAGCCTTACTTCCCTAGGGCCAATCCCACAGGACAGGAAGCAGCACCTCTCCCCAGTTACCAACAAACAGTACAAGCAACAACCTCCTTCCCAACCTACGAACTTAACTTCTAGCTCTACCAGCTGGATTTACAGTATTTTCCCTTCAGGGGACTTTTAGCATTAGATGTGCCAAAAATTTCATTAAAACGCAACATTGACTTAACAGCTCAAGTCTCTGGCGGTTTTCCCCAGGAAAAACTGGCAGGATCAATTCCAGGCTGTTCGTCCCATTACACAACACCACAGTGCTTCCTACACACCCCACTGAGTCACAAGGATTCCTTAAACTTGCATTACTCTTCCCACTCGAACAAGATGTCGGTTTTAACGTCTGGTAATAATACAGCAGTATTTTGATGATTCAGAGTGTGGTGGCTGACTCACAACTCATTTTGTGCTATTGAATTTAATACATATTGCCACAGAGGACAGAAGTCTTATGAATGTGAGCTCTGGCTTGGAAGAAAAGGTCATCTGGGAAATGTTTCAGTTAAGAAAAAAGCCTATTAGGACTTTTTTTTTTTTAATTAATATGTTTTTAATAAACATTCCCATTATCCAAGCACGACAAAGGCTGGTGGGTCCCACAGGGTCAGACACTGGGGATGGTGAGATCTCCCCAGCAGACCCATCTGGGCAGGGCCTGTCAGACAGTGCATGTTCCACCCCAGCCAGCAGCTGGGCAGCAGGAGCAACCCCAGCCCTGGGAACACAGGGCTGTGCGTGGGCCCTGCTCAGCAGGGCAAGGCTGTGGGGAGCTGGACCAGCCCTGCTCCAGAGTCACTGGGATGGGAATGATGGCCCCAGGAGGGCTGGAACACTGTCCTGGGCAATGGGCAGGGTGGTGCATGTATAGAACTGCTCACAGGAGAGAAAAGGCTAGAATCAGCCTTTCGAGACTACATAGCTTCTCAAACTCCTTTAACAAATAATAGTCAAAAATTGCTGTCAGTCCCACATACCTGACAGCCCAGCCTGCATTGTATAAATATCAGATAACAGCTACCACAGACTTTCAAAATACAATGCTACAATACATAAACTTGGAAGAATTGTGCAAGAACCTGTATGATGAAGAGCACTATATGCAGATTTGGAGTGATAGTATATGTGCACACATATTTGATCCAGTTGGGGCAGGGAGGTTGGCTTGAGTGTTAGTACACTCAACAATATGTACCATACACATTTGTAGCAAGAGTGTCACTGTTTCAAATTACTAAAAATATTGAGGGGAGTTTCCTAATAATAGCTTTTTTTCTAATACACTAGAAAGCCTGCTGTGATGGAACAATGTTTTCTCAGCTAAGACACATGTTTTGCAGTCTCCCAGCCCTTAGTTTTTATTGTCTGTCCTTGACACATCCCATGTGATGACAGAAACATTGAACTCTGCCATCAATTAACATTCAGAATGGATGAGCATATGCCCTGGTAAGTACATAAATACGAAGAAAATCTTAAAAACAATTACTTGTATTCAATGGGAAAATATAGATATGAATTCAGACACTTAGGGTTTTAAAATTTGTCTACATAAAAATCATTTTATGAAAAAATGGAGTGGTATGTTTCAGGAAGGGCCAATTTTAAATAAAAATACTTTCCCTTTGTTCAAAATTTAGTGAATATGTAACATAAAATATACTATGTTCTTTTATTGTCTTTCCCTACAATAGAATGTTAGGAGAGAAGAAAACATTAATATTGATATAAATTATATATAACCATTGACTGTAAACTAAGAGATTAAAAATACAGAAACAATAGGAAACAGTGACTATTCACAGGTAAGTTGGACCTAGTATGTGGTTTGCAAGCCAAATTTATCTATTTGATTTTTCAAATAATTTTCTTTCTTTACAACATAAAACAGTCATCCTTTTTAGATAAAATATTATCACTAGTCAAAAAACTTCCCAACAAATACAAATATTTCTGAGAAGCAGACACAAAGATTCTCTATTAGGAACATTTATTTACCCCAAGATGGAATCTGTGCAGACTAAACCTACAGTTCATCTTAAAGTATTTGAAGAAACTATTGTCAAGATATTCCACAAAACTCTCTCATTTCTTTCAATTCATTCTTCTAAGCTCAATATATATGAAATAATCCATAATCTTACATTCCTAGGGAACACAGAATTACTTCATAAAATGCCAATAACACAAAGCATAAGGAATAAAAGATTAAGCACGTCTCAATGCTATATTAAAGGAGAAGGGAAAAGTGCACTTTCAAACTTTTCAGCTTCAACATTCTGATCTAAGATCATTTAGCCTATAAAGGAGTGTTTTCACTCTTTCACTGGCTCTATTCTTTCCTTCAAAAATCAACTGATTCATTATTATCATCCAAAAAACTATGTTCAATGGCTAGAAGTGTCTTTCTTAATGGACACATCAACTTAAAGGAAAAAAAGCCAGTCAAGCAGACCATTAAAGACCCAAAATCCAATATAAAAGTGTAACATCAATTTTGGTTGAATCAATGATGAGTTTGATCTTTGGTTGTTCATTAAATTAATATATCATCACAGTTGTAAATACTCTTTTTCATAAGATATTTGGTGAACATAACACAAGCCAACAGATCTTGGAAACTTGGAAGAGGCATACCTTTGTGTTTGTACTTTAAATTTTCCTTGAAAAGGATTTGAAAGGTCCAATAAAACCTTATTTTTAACCAATAAAAATAAAATATCTTTTAAACAATAAATAAACAAACAAAAAATTATTTATACATCAGGTGGACTTCATTCAATACCTCTCTTTCAATTAGCAAATACTGTATCCTTAAATGAGACCTGCTGTTTTATACTCAGATATTTCATGTGGGAAGTTACACATTTATAAAGGAAAACAGTTTTTCGACCTACTACTTGTTTCAGAAATTGTTTTAAGAATCAGCTCTGGTTTTGACAACACTGGCTATCCAGCAGCTGGAGCAGCAGTTGATTCAGGCCCTTTACATAAAATACCTAGAAATAACAGAGGTGATTTTTAAAGGGATCCATAAAAATATTTTCGATTTCTAAGTTCATTAAAGAAGATTTTAACTGCGATCAAAGTTTGACTTACTTTTAATGCTTGCTCCTCATTAAGTGGTAATTTTATTAAATATTCACAATGCCAAAAGAATCCTTTCAGCAACTACATCTTCCTTTTACTAAGAGTTGATATATAGGCAGAAGTCTCAGTTTGAAATAAGCACAACACTAATAACTGAGAACATATACAGGGAAAGAGAAATTCATAAGAGCTGGTAATTAGCCTTTTGCAGGGAAATAGGAGGTTTGTAGAACAGAACTGAAATGTATGCAGTGCCCATACATTCAAGCAGGTATCCATTATTTATTACTGACTCACAGGATTGTGATTTTGACATCGGACTTTAATCTGATTTGTCCATAAAGCATCCACAGTATCACTAATTATTCTGTGCAATGAAGCAGACCTCCTCTGTGATAGGAGAGATGTCACTGTATCCTTCTCTATATATAAACACCTGGTGTTCATAGCAGTTCAGATGCCTGAGGGTTTTGGTGTGAGATATTACAAGAAATTTCTTTACCAGAAGGGTTGTGAAGCACTGGAACAGGCTGCCCAGGGAAGTGAATGAGTCACCAACCCTGGAGGTGTTCAAAATTTGTAGATGTGGAACTTAGGGACACAGGTTAGTAGTGGACTTGGCAGTGCTGGGTTAACAACTGAGACTTGATATCTCAGAAGTCTTTTCCAACCTAAATGATTCTGTGATTTACAATAGGAAGATTAGGCCACAGAAGCCCCAGTGTATTCTAATATTGTTATGGAACACAAAGGCTGTGGACAAGCTGTATTACAGGTCAGCTGGAGCAGGACTGTGCATTTAAAAGCATTTTCTTACCCAAACCTATTCCCTTGACACTTCAGAACAGAAGTTGTTCGCATTCATTCTGGCTTCTTGACTGATGAGAGGTTTTAAGGACAGAAAATTCTTGCTCTGTATGAAGCTTTTTATATTGACCTTGTGCAGGTCAGATTATTCAATGTGAGTGGAATAATATTGCTTAGAGGGATTGCTCTGTGTGGATGTCATCCATTGAGGATAAACAAAAAGCTAAACCCTAAGTCAGCCTCAAAGAATGCTGAAAATAAAGAAGCTCCTGCAGGCTGGTTTTGCATTTTTATTCCCTAAACAAGGCTTTTTCTAAAGAATATAGTATGATTTCTTAGACTTCTTGGTGGCCAAAGAAAAGATAAGAAATAATAAATAAGAATAAGCTAGAAAAGCAGCTGAGTTTCCCAAAGAACTGTAAAAATAATTTAATTTTTGGCATTTATAGAGAGGAGTGAACTTGTTTAAAAACATATATATATATCTAGGTTGCTTTGCAGATGATCATTTCTTAAATCCTTTGTGTAACCATGCCAGTGAAATTCTCAGTTAGTTAGATTAAAGACTTTGAAAACTGTACCTTGTTTAAAGAGAGAATGTGCCTTGCAACAAGTATTTCCACTGGTTCCACAGTGCTCTTCTCATACTGGAACATGCTCCTTCCTTTTGAGACCTGTAACACATAGGGTTAATGCAATCTCTATGACAAAGAAATTATAAAATTAGACAAAAGCTAAATGTAAACAAAATATATAGCTAGTTAAAAATTTCTTCACAATCTCCTCTATAATGGATGAAGGAAACACAGCAGCAGAAAGACGCTGTTTTTCTGGAGACAGTATCAATGAGATTAGTTCCTCAACCATTTACTCACATCCTGAGAGGTGCTGAAATAAAAATAAAACCCTGATATGCATTCAGCATATTGCAAAGAATTTGGCTACTGGCAAAAAGATTAAAAACTTAAGCAAATACAACAAAAAGAAGACAGAAATCAGTTTTATTCTCCCTGTCAGTAAGAGGAGTTACTGATTTTTCTGAATCAATCACTCATTTATGATTCAGAAGTTAAACTCCCTCCTGAATATGTTTGCTCAGTTGCCTTGCTTTATGGAGCATTCCCAAACAGTTGCCTAGAGCTGCTTCCCCGTGTCTTTGTAGTCAAGGTAAGAACAACAGCTGGAGTCCTCTACTTGCAAAGATGAGGCATGCACTTTTCAAATGTTCACTGAATGCTGTTGCTCCTTCCTCATGACCTCCTCAGTGTTTCATCTTCCCTTTCTCCTGGGATATTTCAAGTCCCACATCCAAACCTTCTGCCCTGCTGAAGGTGCTGTTACTCCTCATGAAGACAGAAAACTTCATTTGACTTCAATGATTGCAATTCAATATACATTGAATTGTTTCAGTCGCTGTAAAACACAGTGTTCTCTTAAACTCCCTCTCATTTGCTATAAATGTGATAGAGAATGACTGAAGTCATCAATACTTTACATGTTGAAGTTACTTTCAACAAAGCTGGCTGAGGATGGCAATGGCATAGGAAAAAGTGACTGCATGGTTGTGTTTCCCTGGCAATTTAAAGACCAAAGTGAATCCACTTGTTACTTTCAACACTCCTCAAAATTCTACCAACTGTGCAAACAATATGTCTAATGGCACCAGACTAGCAGAGCTTGCTTGAAATTAGATATGTGCTCTGAATATCATTGGAATGCCTGTAACAAAAACTCCCCTGAAACTGCAAAACAACGTGAAGTATGATATGTCCCCTGCTATCTTCACTGGAATCAGAGCACCCATGAACCCAGGTCCACAACATCATCAGTGTCCAGGAACCTGAGCCCAGTTAATATTTTGCAAGAAGTCACAACCTGTGAGTTAAACCACAACTGAATATCCAGGAATTCTCATTCTGGCCTTATGACATACTATTACCTGAGAGATAATAGTTCATGTAATTAGAGTCTGAATGCATAGATAAAGATGCCAGGCTGTAGCGAAACATTTACTTTCAGCAAGATTGTGACTTAGATTACATTTCTCTGTGGAAAAGCATTACACATTACTTCAAATGGACCATTTAGGGCATGAAAAGAGCACTCATTTATTCTGATAAAGCACAGATGGGAACACTCTTCATTTTTCAGGGCAGGGAAATAGTTGACTACTGGTAAGGGTAAACATCAAACAATATGGATCTTGCAGCACTATAGAAAAATACGGAAGAAAAACAATGAGCACAATATCTATATAAGTGAGTAGAAAAAGCTAATGAATAGGATGTCATTTCTCCCAAAATTGGAGGGATCTTCCTCCAGCACAACATGTATGCTGTGTGAAATTGTGTGGACAATCTAACTTTCCTGGAGTCTGTATCACTCCCACAAGCAAACAGAAAAGAGCAATTCAGCTACCCAAAAAAATGGAGCATTGCAACAGCCTCAGGGTTAAATTTTTTCTCTAAATTGGAGAAGAGATGCTCACCTGAAGCTCAGCATCTCAAATTGTTTCTAGTAAGATGAAAAAATGTTTGCCAACTGTGGCTCAGAAATACCCTCAATTTATGGACATATATTGCTGAGTGAGCTGTGGTCTTTCCGTACATATCCCAAGTACAAAAACTGGATCCAAGGCATTTCTCAGATGCTCTTCTTTGCTCAAAACCAAGCCTGGGTCTACAACAAAGTGAGTAGCACACTCCAACCCTTCTGTTCAAACAGTTTTTCTATAAAGAATGGAATTCATGATTTGTAAGTCCAGAAGAGAACAAAGAGGGCCCTAACAGTACAAACCTGTTGTGCACCTTCTCTAAAAGAACATGGCCATTCCTTCCCAGCAGAGCTGCTTGGAATGAAAGCTGGGTAAGGTTGCAGTATCAGCAGCTATCATCTATTGGCTGTGTGTTTTGGAAGGGAATAGCTTAATCTCCTTTGAGCATCAGTGGGAATGTAACTGAATCACAAGCCATGAGAAACCATCCTAATAAAGCCACTAAGCCCAGAGAAATGCAGCACTAGGAGAGGAAAATAAGGTGCTCTGAAGTCACAGCTGGTAGCAGACATGCTAAGCAAGACGTTTCCTAGACCAGTCACAGAGATCTCTCAGGGAATGAGAACACTGAAAAGAAACCCCAAACAATGTAACCTCCTGTGCTGGGAGGCTCCAAGTCACTTAGCAAAAGTCTCAGGGTCACAGTTTAAGTTAGTCTGGTTAGGCTGATCACAAAAAACAAATGCCAGAGAACACTGCATTCTGCTACAAGGTCACTACTGGTATCTAGACACAGGGAAAGCTGTGCCTCATTTAAAGAAAGTCCATGGAGATTTAAGAATCCCAGTAGCACAGACAGAAATTTTAAAACTTCAGAGAAAACTCTGGCATGCTTACACCTAGAGAACCAAAAAAGCCACAATTCATGTTGCTCAGGATATACAGCTAGATGCTGTCATTGGAGAGCAAACTTGAAAGAACCTAGATCTCTAGTTTTTCATAAAAGAATCTGTATTCCCTACAAAGATGTGCCTCTGAGAAGGCACACTCTTAAATCTAGCAATAAATCTGTCTTCTCAAAACACAAACCATGAGGTTTTATCCATAGTTCAAAATGCCACATAGTTCCAATTATATGCTCCTAAAAGAAATGAAAACAGCCCTGATCACCCATGGTAAAAAGCTTCAGTAAGTTAATTATAGGCTTTCTTTCCAGCAAGGAATATATTTGGTTATATTTGGGTTAAATTTTGAAATGCTTATCATGCTTTTCCAAATATGAAATTCACATTTGCTCATGCTGTGCCTTGGATCTCTATTTGAAAGAGAGGCAAGAAATATGTGTCATGTGCATATTGTTCCAAAACCTGCAAGGAAAATAAAGATATTACTCTGAAATTAGATGCACTGCCCTAATCAGCAAACCACTTCAAAATAAGTCTGAAAATAACTTCTTTCAGTCCTCTCCTGCCTTTTCAGTTGTTTAAAAATAAGCATTATCTTTCATGATGTCTGCATTTCTAAACTAAAATTTAGTTTTAAAAATTTAAACAACAGCTAAATAACATTTATCTGAGCTGATGTGGAAGAATACTTGCATTTGGGAACTGCCATCATCATGTCAATTATAGCTGAAAACACTGAAGAAGTTGTTCCACAAGACATAAATCTTGTATCAACCAATTAACAGCTTTTTATACATTAATTCATTTTGAAAACAGCATTCCCATGTCAGAACTTCATAAATATAGGAATACCACCACATGGAAACCATCTGCATATAATCCAAGTTACCACTTGGTAACTTTAGCAAAAGCCTGATAAACTAGAGGTCCACTTAAACATGTAAGAGCTGCTTCTTTTCATCACATCCTAGTTCTGTCAGACTGGCTTTTTGACATTAAAAAAAAAAGAACAAGATTATGCAGCATGGCTGGACAGCTCTTCCAGACTTTTAGACAAAACACTGTGTAAAAGTTATTGTCAAACCCACCTGCCCATTCCATTTGCTAAAAGTCAGTGCACAGTAAGTCTTTACAAAGCTCCTACTTTGCAAAGCACCTTCAGCACAAGGCTGTTTTTGACTGAAAGATTCTGTTTCACATGAAGTCGATAAGATGACAAAAGTAAATGCATCCTTCCTTTAAGGAAGGTTAGAGCTATTAAAATAGTGAACAAAGACAGTACTTGGTCTGAATTTGCCCAAGATCACATATTGAGAGATAAATAACTGCAAGACACATTCATGTACAAATGCTCCCATTAGTCTTTGTCATTTTGAGATTTTGCTTTTTCTTTTTTTCCTTTTCTCTATTATAATTACTTATCATTCAAAACAGTAAGTATTCAGCCAACTTTACTTCATCTCTCATCAGTCTCTGATGTGGAGGTGCTTCTGACATGCCTGCAGGACCTATTAAGGCTGAGTGAAATATTACTTTAAAAGAGCTTGTTCACTCCTGCTTGGTTGATACCACAAGGTTCCAACGGGCAATTGTTTCTGTTCCCTAAAGGCTTTAGTGAGTGCAGTCTTATATCTTACACAATGAAGTTTTACATCTTTCAGTCTGGGTCTCTCACAGATGGACAACCTTGAAGGACACAACAAGGAAAGTATTTGGGTTCTTGTACTTGCCATGTAGAGGATGCAGATTCAAGGAAATATTCAGCACCTCTTCCTTATATCACACACACTAACAGTGCAGCTTTAAAGTACTTGAAAGATACAGGACATCTGGAGCTAAGCTTATTTGGAAGGATACGAGACCCCTCCACTTCCTAGAATTAGTTAGACTCATGTCCCACCTCTCACAGAGAACCTAAACCACTTTAAGGTATACATGAATGCCCTATTGCTATTAAAATGCTATTGCACTAACACACTCCTATTGCAGTAGGTCCACTTTACATGAAATATCCACCAGAGTAAAGTCAGAAGAACAGGCAAGACAGCAAAGTTCCTATCCTTTCTCCACAAAAAGTTTAGTATTCTGTGCAAGGCTGAACAACATTAGAAAGAGTACTTGAGAGAAATCCACTCTGGAATACTGGTTGGTGACCTCTGTTGTGAGATAATGGGTTCAAATCCCATTAAATTGCAAGAGAATTGAATCTGGATTTCTGACATCTTCCAAAATTACAGTCCAGAATGACTGGGTAGGAAGAAGTAAGAAAAGAGGAATTTTTCTGTCTGGCTCTTGAGTGAACAATGTTTGTTGCTTTTTGCTTTTACCACAAATTTGCAAAAATACAGTTGTCAAAGCTTGTCTTTTTCTTTTAGACATGTTTTAGTGAATTTAGGACTAAATTTGCTGAGTTTTGACAACTAAAATAAAACCCCAAACTATTTTTTCTGTTTTCACTTATAGCTTAAAAAAAACCCAGAACACCCAAGGATTAGAAATCACAAGTTTTATTTCTGTGAAAATATGTGTGAAAGAAACTGAGGATACACATTTTAAAAGACTCTCAGCTTCACTCCCCCTCCAGTTCTCCTTGCATCTCTTTCTTTCTTCCTTTCTTTCTTTGTGCCTCATGGTTTGGGACCTATTGCACCAGTCATTTTTTTCAAAGACCTCCTGCCACACTATAGTATCCACACGAGCATTTATCCTGCCCCAATCTGCTTCACCTCAATGACAAAGCTAAGAGCAATTTTCTAAGCCATCACAATGCAGAAACATCCTCAGAATGAGCTTAAAATGCATAAAGCAGACTCCAGAAATCCCACAATTTCTCCTTCTGCTAATAGAATGTTCCCCATCTATGAAGCCCAGATCTAAATAGACTTCACAAGAAATAGCTGGGTGCTATGCAACATGCATCACGAGGAACAGATGTGAGAAGGAAGACTTTCAGAATATATTTTAGTAACATGTGAAGATCTCCTCTTTCATCAATCAAAATATTACATTCTACAACTTTTTAGTTTGCAGAATGCTCCCTGCAAGCCACGAAAGTGAAAACTTCTCATGGTGGGTTGAAATTCAACCTCAGTGCGGTGGGAGACAATGGTGTCTGTCATCACGATGATCCAGATAAAATCCAGATTATTTTCCAGAATTCCTTTGCCTTCACTGTCTTGATGGGATGGGATGGGATGGGATGGGATGGGATGGGATGGGATGGGATGGGATGGGATGGGATGGGAAGGGTCCCATACCCAGATTCCCCCACCATGCGTTGGTATATCTGCCAGCTGGCAAGGAGTATACAAAATCTGACCGGGTACTGCTGCCTCTAAGCTCAGGGGGAAATCAAGGAAACAGATTCAGAAATTCATTTGCTCTCTTACAGCTCCTTCTGCTGTGTGAGGGTGCAGGGACCATTCCCACAGACACACTGAATGTACCACAGCCAAGACATGCAGAGAGGTAGCCTATTTCTTCATCAGAGCCTTAAGAACAGAGCGAAGACTGGCACTGAACTGAGAACAAAAAAATTCATTTTTCTTATGCTTGTCTCATAAGATTGATGGCAAGTGTTTGAGGAGGGAATCACTAGATTTAAAGAAGTTGCAACTTTGGTCATATTTTTACCTATTTTTATGTTTCGTTTTCTAGCATTAACAAACACAATGAAAAGCTCCATTGTTTACCTCCATATTAAACACCCATAACAGATCACAAAATGGTTGTTCTACATGTTTTTTAAGTGTGCACCATCCTTTTGTTCTGCATGGCAGTCAGAGATATCTTGAGCTTTTGTACTCAAAATGTAAGATGATTTCTAAAATCTGTTCTCCCATCTCACATTGTTTTTCAATACAGTGAAAAATAGACTGCAATAAGATTTAGTACTTACCGTGAATACTACGTACATTATGTCAAAGAAACAGATCTAGCCTGGATCTGTGACTTTCATAATTTTATTTCATTGTTGTTGTCTTTGCCAAGTCCCCAGAACAACATAATTTAATTTCATATAATTCAAATGACTACAAGTGTTACATGGTTGGTACAAATGAACAGTGTCTGAGGAAAAAGACCAGATGAATGTAAACATAAAGATGATTCATTCTTGGAGTAATTTTGTGTCAATGGAAAATACACCAGGTATAAATCTGGCCCCATGACGCAGAGCTTCCAGGAAACATGAAGCTATTGTAACTAGAGATCTCGGCTGACGTATGAATTGAAAAGCAAAATACAAATGAGGCAAATTCAGTATGGGCATAAAAGGAGTGAAGTCAGCCCTATTAATTACTGAACTGAGAGAAAATAAAAGCCTGGATCAAAATAATCTAAAGTACAGAGAGAAAAGGATGAAAACATTAGGCAAGAACAGCATGATGACAGATTTGAGAAGCAGTAAATACGATGACTAAAATGGAAAGCGTTTTCCATGACATTCAGCACAGAAAACAAATCCTTGGCTTCTGAGAAACTCAGTTCAGAGAGTGCTCAATGAACTATACACCTTTCAATAAACATCCTTTATGCCCATTAATAACCAGAGTAATAGAGCTTCTGCTAATGCCACACTCATCCATAAAACTGTGAAGAGCTGGCTTTTGATCTGATGAAATTAGGGTAAAGGTAATCTGGTCCTACATAATTGGTACTGACATTTTCATCACTTCACAAGGGGCACAGGTACTGGTTCCTCTCAGGAGATGCCCCACAATTTCAATTTAAACTCTTATTAGTGTAAAATGTACGTGGCAGAGTAGGGTGCAAAAAAGAGGTCAATATGTACTTTATCACAAGTAAACCTATTGGCACATATTTTTCCTAAATTTGAGAAGAGAATGTCCGAATCACCATTAACCCAGAGGTCCCAATCTTCTGTCCTGGGGGAGCTACGGGAACATGTTACATCCTCATCCTCCCCTGCCTGGGGCTTTCTGCCTGTAGAGGATGAGAGAAGGAGGCCACCTACAACTTAGGCCAATGTGGTTTGACACAGTCAAGACATGCACTTTGTGTCTAGGACTGCCTGCAGCAATTATCTATTAACATGCACAGATTCTACTATGAAAAGAGATAATTCAGGCCAGAGAAGAGTGGAGAAATTTTTCCTGCATTTATCTTTAAGAAATTGGCATATTTCATTACACTATCTAAGGTTCTTCCTGAAGCAGGTAACTTATTAATGGTGTCACCGAATATACTATAAAGCCTTACCCGTCACATGGAAGCCGTGACAAGTCAAACTGTAGATTCCTTTTTCTGATAGTCTACTAAATACAAGAAATGGATCATAAAAATTCGGCCTGACAAGTTCTCCAAGAGCAGTGAGGAGAGGTTTAGGCTCACTTCCAGTCACCTTATTTTGTCTCCTGAGAATTAACCAACAAAAAGGGACAGAGAATGAAGAAAAAATAAACCTCAACGGCCTCTCTCATCCTTGTGACACGGTAAATAAGTTACGGGTTGAGAACTTACCTTTGTTAAAACATGAATGTGTCCTTTTTGCTGAATGCTGAGGGCATACAAATGATCTCACCAAGCTGTATCCCTAATAAACTACACCATGTGATCACAAGTTTAACCACTGTGTGAACTTTATAAGCACAAAAGAAATTTGTACAGCTGTCTGTACATGTACAGACAATCCCAAAAACATAACCTAGGTACAATCTAGTTTCTCCATGTTCTCCAACATGGGACTTAGACATCTCATTCCTGACAAATGAGCTTTTAACAGTTATGCAATTTAAAATAGTGCCATCAGAGAGAACCAGCTCTTTGTGACAGTCCTGTATCAGACTTATATTTACTAGATTCTAGGTTTGCAATCTGAAATCACTAACAGCCTATACTTGACTATCTTTTGGCCTGTAAAAATGACTCCAAATAGATATATTTGAGGGCGATTTTGGCAATGGCAAACTTCGGTTTTTCAAAGTACTAGAATTGCAAGTACTGTGAGTTAGTTTATAGAGCTTACTTCTCAAATAATAGACTTTCTAAAAGATAATGAAAACAGACTTAATGCAAGTTTCATCATAGAAATATTTCCAACTAAAACAATTAATATTGTTCTTTCTTGGCTTTATTGTCATGATTTATCTGTTATATTTGTCTGAACAACAAAAGAGATTTCAGTGTTTAAGAACTAATTTTTCTCTTTTGATTATCCATTATCACATTACTATTACTTAGTCTTTAAAATACTACTAAGTAAGGAGAAGAATATATTATTCTTGTAAGTCAATCCAAAAACAAGACGGTTTTGTTCAACAGGAAAACATGTCTATGTTATTATTTGGTTGATTTGTTCTCTGTCATGTTTTGCAAGAAGGACTTGTAAACAGGCAAGGATTTAGTAAAAGCCATTTCTAAATAAATAAAAGTGAATTATTTCTCTGTGGCAACCAGCCTGAAGAATGTAACTCAGAGAATTCTACCTAATTTGAAGCTTCTTTCTACATGATAAATGATGACCAACTGTCCAAGCTACTGAGCACAGATTCTGTTACAAAGTAAGGCAAGGTTAGAAGTTTATGCATCTATCTTTACATGTCTGAGTTGCCAAATAGCACTCTCAATGTAATATAAGTGCATCCCTGACCCAAAGTGAAAAATTTGGAGCAGGTGATGCTACCTGAATAACATAGGCCAATTTCTATAACATTTACTTGATCCTGAAAGCTGTCTTCAAACAGACTTGCAAAATTGTCAATGAGATGCTTGTCAAGATCTGAACTATTAACTTCAGTAGCAAATAATTTACATATTGCCCTTCTGAGGGCTTCTATGATAGACTAATTAACCTATCCAGGAACTGGACAGGAAAACAGACTTGGGTGACTGAATGAGAGATAGACATAAAGTGACAACTTCAGGACCAGAAGGAGTTAGAGAAGCAGTACAGGCACGTGTTATCAGAAAGGGAAACAGAGAGAGGAAAGGAATTTCCCATCAACCTCCCTAATCTTTCTTCCCTCGTTTGCTTTCCCATTAGCATAGGAGAAAAGAGGAGAGGAAGTTTGGAAAAAATGCTAAGCAGAAGAGAAAGCAGAAAATGTGGTTTTAGTTCCTTCCTATCCATGACAGGCAGTACCACAGGAGCAATAATTAAAACAGCAGGTGCAAAGGATCAAAGTGGCCTAGAAGGACCAAGAGGGAGGTGTCAAGTGGATATGGGAATCACCAGATCCCTTATTATTGATATGCCTTAAGAAACTCCATAGCAACCCCATCTGCCTATGTTCAACCCTATGAACGTAGGCTCATCCAGGACAACAACACTAGCTTCAATACTTCTGCTTACTCAGGGGATCCTAAAAGCATAATCTTGTTGTTGTTGGTGGCTTGGAGTTGGAGTTTTTTTACACATAACTAGGAGTATTTTTCCCACAGTGAGTTAACTTGTGGTTTTCTCCACTTGCCATGCGGCCATGACCAGAGAAAAATGTCTTAAATGATTTGGGTAAAACCCTCTACAGTGAAATATAAAACCCGATATTTTCTTTTAAGAGTTTTACCAGCTTCTGTTACAGATATAAATGAGCCCATTTTAATAAGGACTTGAAGTAGTCAGAGCTGATTCAGAGTCCAGAGGTCTGATTTACCAAAGTAAATCTGCACAGCCTTCTTGTATGCTCTCTTTCTCCCCATCCTCGCTCCAACTCACTGTCATTGCAGATATGTTGAAGGCATTTGCCATATCCCATGCAGAGAAAATAATTCCTTCCACCATGTCACGCCCACATCTTAAGCTCAATAATTTTAAATTACATAACTGGCATATGCTGATCGCAGCTGGATCAGAAGGAATCAAGAGGATCTGATGAACCATTGCTCTGATTCTAAAAAGCACTCTTCGTACAGCTCTGAACCACCATGGTTTTGGTCTCCTTGCTTTTAGTTACCACAGCAAACAACCAAGGACCTCCTGTCCCGGATTATAGCATACACCTACAGCAGAAGATTAAAATGGAAACATCTGTCCTACACTATTTACATCCCTGACACCTAGCAAAGGTTTTACAGACCCCTTACCCTCTATTATCTAGCTAGAACTCCTATGCTACTGTATGGGGGATGTGCTTTGAGAAGCAAAATGCACAATGAGCAGAAGATAATGGAATGGTCACATTAAATTTAATAACAGAAGCACCTCCTAATTATAAAGCAATAGCCGTTATCTTCAACACAATTTTATCTCTATTAAAAATAATTATCAGTCTGTGTAATCAGTATATGAGTAGTGCTGCAGATGAAGTTACACAAAGAGCTATTTTTTCTGTATCTTAACTCATTTATTTTGCCAACAACTAATATTTCTAGTGTATTAATTTGCCAACGTCTGTGGCTTTGTCATCTAAAGAAATTCATGCTACACTAGTCACCTCATCATGGAACACATAACACATTCTGTCAGAAATTGACAGAGAAAAGTCAAGGAAAATATGATGAGAAGAAGTAGGGGTATTGGTAGAAATCACAAAAATCTGAGGATTATTTTCCTTAGAAAGCAGGTGAATAAGAGACTATGGAATTAAAAAAATACAAAGAACGAGACTTAGATTCATTTTCTCTGCATCAAACCACAGAAGTTAGGATATTCAATCAAAATATATTATCATCTCATGTGATATTTACCCAAACTCTGGAACTGCATTTCCAGATGTCACAAACATCAGGACAGCAGCATGCTTGAAAAGATTACAAATTCAGAGGCAGCAGCTGAAAATACGGAACAGAGCTATCAGCATTTCTGAGGAGATTAATCTTCATGTTTCAGGGTGTAGTGAAAAAGTATCTTAACTTTTCTGAGGTTTCTGAGCTGATCACTTTCATAGTAAAACTGAATGTCAGACAGGGTCACCAACTAAAACATTATGTTACATTACCTCTCAGACTAATCTTCACCTGCTGAGTGGAAATGTTGAGACTGAGGTAAGTTGTACTTTTCTTCAGTAAAAATCTAGGCATAACCTAAAAATGCATTCATTTTTCCACCCCAGTGTAATATATGCCCACTATCCATACAATGAAAGATTCCTTTGGACAGATTAAAATCACATGTGTACATATACAGAAGAAAGATACCTACCATCACTTTCTGAAATTGGGTTTATGTTGTATTCATAACTCCTGTAGGAATCCAAAAAGAGCTACATGTGCAAGATATGGGCCATACAATGCAGTGCTGTTCATCTTAGATCCATTTAACCTGAGTGAATCAGCTATGTCTCACAAAGAGCTGGAGGGACATCTAGTGGAATTGCTGACAAGCAGGAAGGCCTTTGTGCTATCATTTTACTGCACTGCTGCTTCACGTGAGAGGTGTTAAGGTTGGTCTTCCCACTAAATAAGTACACGAAATAGCAGAACAGTACTAAGATCCCTGCCATGCCAAACAGGCAGACAGCTATAAAACATACTGTCATCAACTCTAATCTAGCTTGATTCTCATATCCAAACCAAGATACAATTCAAAGCAAATCTACAGTTTTCTGACACTATAAGATCAGAACTATGTTTAAAATACAGACCTGAGGCATTTTAACTATAAATACATAAAGTGCATATTGCACCAGACTACAAAAGGTTTAACACCTACAAAAATTCCTTTACAGGCTGCAAGCAAGAGAAAATTCTATTTTTTTATTGTCTATAAAAGTAAGAGAAAATTATCTTCCAGCTTTACCCCAATCCTACCGGCTTCAAGAGGAATAATGTACTTTGGAAAGCAGAATGAAAAATTCACCAACATGTATTTTATAGAAACTTACTCTTCCCAAGCTATGAATATTTACTTCCACCAGCCTTGTTCAATAATAAACTTAAATATTTCCAAGCTTCTTGGAAATGGAGTTACAAGTGTACTTACACATTCAGAGAAGAGGGAAAAGCAGAGCTGTGGAATGCTCTGATTCTGGGTAATAATCCTACTAATTTCAAGTACTTTTGAAAAAAAGAGAGTCTAAACATTTTTAGTGCCTGAGTCCAACAGATGTATTCCAAAACAGTACATCAGCCTAAAATCTGTATGTTTAAGAACATCCTTAAACAGTTTTGTAATTTCCACAAATTTCAATATGAGCTTCTTGACCTGCAATTTGTTTCAGACATGGGCAATCAACTCTATGCCTAAACAAACAAAGTGTTTTAGTCTAAGAAGCAACTCAGGGAGAATGACGCAAAAGCCATTTCCACCTTCTTACCATCCAAGTGAAAAGCTAAATTTCAGCTTTTCTCTTTTCAGTTTTCCCTCTACAGTTCTCTATAGATGAAACTACAGAAAAATCTTCCCAACAGTAGATTTCAGTAACATTTTCAGCTTTTTATATTTAAAAGTTATTTCATTCTATGGTTTGTTTTAATTAATGTGAAATGGGCCAACTTCAGGTGGGACTTTCCTCATTGATTTCCTACACACCTAGACAGTGTCTTTGTTCCTTCAAGGTTTGGTGGAATAACCCGACCCTTCTTCTACTTGTTCTCTGTTCCTTTATTAAGTTTTTTAGTCAAGAGACCTCATCTTCTTCCTGTCTGTAGCAGACACTCACTCTAACACACATGTTGTTTCCCACTAACCCTAGTTCATAAGCAATCAAGCTGGCTCATCATGCAAAGTTCATCTTCATGCACAAGAAGAAATCAAAATCTTTGGAAGACTGACTTTATGAAACACAAGTAAGCAGAACCCAGAAAAGAAGCATATGCTTCCTGTTGCATCGACACAGGAACTCTGCAACTTCTGCTGCCATGTTGCCTAATATGGACCCACATATTACAGACTGCAAGAGTACAGAAAGCATGGTTTCATAAGTAGACAGTATTAGTCCACAGCAAGCTCTGAGATGCAAAGACAGATTATTGAGCACGACATTTTCTTTCACTGACCTTTTGACTAAGGAATGGGTATTAACACCAGGACATGTCCAGGGCATTTCCTAATTAGATGGTATACATTATAGGTATTATATATATAGGTTTCAAGACATCTCCTGAAAGACAAACACGATCAAAAATCAGGCCTGTGTATTTACCAGCTACACAGTATTTACAGAAAAGCTATGAAGAGGATTAATAGTTACCCAAAGCCTGAAGCTGAGATTTTCCTTAAGTAAGGCTCTCACACTGTGTAGTTTAACAAAGAGAGGCTGATTGTTATGTTTCAGTTAACCTCAGGGAGCATCCAGTTGGACACTGGACTGCAGAAGCAAATGACTGCAGTCTGTATTGCTAGAGGTTCTAAACCCATGTTCAGTTTAAAACTTAATTTTCATTTCTGGGGCACTCAAAATACATAGTTAAAATTAATTTTTAAAAGGTTGCAGCGAACAAGTCCACACATACCACTTCAATGGTGAAGGTGGCTTATACCTGCCTGAAGATGGCAAATAAACTTATTGCCAATTTCTCTGCTGATAAAGGCTGCCAGCCAAAACACAAGGTTATTCCAAACGGATTTACAGGCCTGCGAAAAAGAAAAACAAACAAACAAAAAAACCCCTCTCAATCCTTTTGACTGAGTAATAATAATAGAAGTATTCTGTTTACCAGTGCCCTTCCCATCCTTATCCATGTTTTCACCTAGCTCAATTCAAAAACATAAGAGAAAAAAAAAAAAAAAAAAAAACTCTTATCTGATTCAGTCTGTAGCATACAGAGAGCAAGGGAAATCTCCTCTCCTCCTGCCTTTTTCTTCTTTACTTTTCTTTTCAAAAGAAGACACATGACTGAGGATGGCATGAACCTTCGGAGATTATGTGGTCCAATCTCTCTGCTCAAAGCACAGTCACCTACAGCAGGTTCTTGTAGATGATATCCAGTCATGTTTCAAGCATCTACAAGGACAGAAACTTTGCAGGGTCTCTCAGCAACGTGTGCCTGTGTTTGGCACCCTCACAGTTTAAAAGTTTTCCTTACATTCAAGCGGGATTTTTCATATTTCAGTTTGTGCCAATTCCCCCTTGTTCTTTCACTGGATCCACTTAGCAGCCTCCATCTCCATCAGGCTCATTTAGTGCCCCTGCTCAGATATTTGCACACATTGCTAATAACCCCTTGAATTTTCTCTACTGTAGTCTAAACAGTCCCATCTCTCTCATCTTATCCTTAAACATCAGGATTGGATCTAATCCCCTAATCATCTCAGTGATCCTTTTAAGGAGTCACTCCAGTATGTCAATGTCCTTCTTGTCCTGGAGAGCCCTGGCCTGGACAGAGCACTCTGACTGCAGTCTTGCCAGGGCTGAGCCAACGTGGGAGAAGTAACATCTCCGTCAATCTGCTGCAGTGCCCCGCCCAGTGGAGCCCAGGATGCTGCTGGCTGCCGCTGCAAAAGGATGCATTTCTGGACAATAACTTTTATTGCATCCCAGGACCTATTGGCAATTCTATCACCCAGTCAGTCCCCAGCTGCCCAGGTACCGGGGGATATATCTGGTCCACAGCGCCGACAATAATTCCACAATCAGTGCAAGGCCTCGCCAGTGTTCATGTTGCCCTCCATTGTCACCACTGAGGCAGACCACTGTAGCTGGCAGTCACCGGAAAGCCCAGCATGGAAACTACTTCTGTTTTTTTCAGGCGTGAGGCCCTGCCCTAAAAGACCCCACGGGCCGCCCCTGGATACTGCCGGCCTGTCCTGGAATGTCAGAACGCGAAGGAAACCCCGCTACTGTTACACAGCTCAGCTTTATTTAACAACCCATAGGACACCTCACTCCGTGATGAACACCGAGAGACTTGAGAACACTTTCTGTTCAGTCGTCTTGGCTAATTGATGGTATAACCCGCCAGGGCCGGCACACGCTCTGCCCTTCCCCGGCTGCGCCCCAAGCCGCCCGCTCCCCCCGCGGCGGGCACGGCAGGCTGGCTGCGGCGCTGCCCCGGCGCCGCCGGCAGGGGGAGCGCGGAGGCCGCGGCTCGGCGGGGCCGGGGCAGAGGCGTGTGTGCCGGCCGCGCTCACTGCACGGGCTCGCTCGCAGGCAGGCCCCGTCCGACTGGCCCGGGCTGCAGAATGGGCAGGCCCTGCGGAGAGGAGGCCGTGGTGCTGAGCCACAGCCACGTTCTTCCCACAGAAAGCGGCGGCTGGCGCGGGGAGGCAGCGGGCAGGGCAGCGAGCCTCCTCGGTACCAGGACCCGGTGTTCCTTTTCCTAGGCAAGAACAGCTGGAATCCCAGGAATTGCAGAGCATTCCCAGATGGTACTGGGCAAGTTGTAATGGGTTGCAGGAGTCGAGGATCGTCTCGGGGACGAAACTCGGCACGAATTTGTGCGTTTCGGCGCAGGGAGTGTGCCTCTGCGTTCGGAGGCGCGGGGGTGGGTCTGGGGAAGCAGCTGACTCAGGAGAAGGGCATTCCACCCAAGGCGTGATGATCTCCAGGAGCCTCTTGGGTCCGAGAACTGCACTAATCATCATTTGCATAAGGGGTGGGTTTGGGTTTGTTTTTTTTATTTAATTCCTTGGGGTACAAGCAAGACGTGAGTAACAATTTGATGTCATTTGTACACGCGGTAACAAGCAAAAGAACTGTCTCATTCTAGGTCATAACAGCCAGATTTCTGAATCTAACCCACCTTCCTGGCCAACACCAAACACTAGTCCCGTACTTCTGCAGCGATTCACACCCTTTCATATCACACTGTTTGATGCTTCTCGGTGTCTTTACCACAAGTTTAATTTCACAGCAAAACTGGCAAGATACCAATCCTGAAATGTGCCCTGCATTGATGGAAAAGAACAATTATCAGATTGGGGTACCAATTCTCATGTGCAATCTCAACAGATTTCCACAAACACAGCTAGAACCACCATTCCATTAAAGCCAATTCCTGCCATTTCAGCTGCTGCAGGGCCATGTCCACAGTTTATGGACGAGTCACAAGAACACTGTCTTCCCATTCACAAATGCAGTTTCTGCACTTCCACTTGTAAAAGATAAATCTCATTGACATCATCTGAATCTGTCTTCACCTAGTTATTATCCTATTAAAATAATTATACCACCATTTTGAGCAGCAAGAATTTTTGTGTTATACCTTCACACACATAAAGATCTCCTGCTTCGTAGAGTGGACACGAATAAGCATTTATTTCATTAGGATCATGTCTTGGTTTTATTAACTGTCCTTTGCATTGCAGTTATAATTTCCAAATTCTTGGCAATGTGGGCTCTGATGTGAAAATTCTTCAGACAGGTTCTTGGAATAAACAACACAGCTTTCTGAAACAGACAAAAATAGCTGTTCTGAGCAGAGCCTTGAAATATGTGTGAGAAGCTGGGAGAAGTGGGGGAGACAGCTCATACTCTCCCCTGATTAGGGATTTCCAAATCATATGAGCATCTTGTGGTGCATAAGACATTTCTGTATTCCCTGTGCAGGAAGGTACAGAAAGAAATTGACATTGAAGTACAAAGGAGGAACTCACAAGTTTACATTCTTTCTGGGTTGGTTATGAAGTTGGCCAGGTAATTTCTAGTCACCATGTAAACTAAAAACTTTAAAAGGGAGTTCCACTGCCATATAAATTTCTTTACATGAGCTAAGCTGCCACAGTTGAAATTAATCCTCAGTTCCTGGGAGCCCAGCAAAGACAGCCCATTCTATATTGGACAGACAACAGAGCAATATACAAAGCTTTCACTATGGAAAAATTACTGGTCAATACCTCCTATGAAGGGGATTACCTTTTGTCATTTGCAGCGGAAGAAATTGAATTGGGAAGCTGTTTCATGCATCGAATGTATACTTTTGCTCTTCTTGTTGCATTATTTTCTTTCAAACTCTTTGTCATATAAAATACCAACAATTTCATAAAATGACTTGCCCTCCATTCAGGCGTTGTATCACAGGTGAGAATGGCTTTACTTATCCGCTGGCAAGTGGCTTAGAGAAAAAGAATTTCAAAGAGTTATTCAGGAAAATCCAGATCTTCATTTTCAGACATGACCTGCAAAGGTGATGGCTGTTGTGGTTGTCAGAGGTGAGTCACTGTTCTGCTTCTCGCTGACAGGAAGAAACTTGGATTTACCCTGGCACTGGTGTGTTCTGGGGTGGTAGTTTGCCTTTGGGGATATTTCTGACGTGTTATGGTTCTCTCCTCCCATGTTCCCTTTTTTTACACCCATTTGTACTGAGCTTTGCTTATGATTGAAGTAAAACCTTTTCCTCAAAGCCTAGAGACTTTGGTTTGTTGTACTCAATTTAATGTAATTTTCTGACCATTCTGCATGGAGGTGTCAAACAGTGTGTACCTGTATTTATTTATGAGGAGCCCCAGGTTCTGAGCTTGGACCAGTGACCGAGTCATGCCTTTCTGCCAGTCAGTCCCTGGCAGAAAAGTTACATGAGTGATGATACCAGAGCTACCATCACACTGTAAAACAGCAACGAGATTGTGAGAGGAAAGCAAGTTTAGAAGTGAGAAGTCATTTTAGCTGTGTGAAGAGCTGTGCAAGAACTCTTGGCATATGCATGGTACTCAAGCCTGGCCTCTTTGTATATTCAAGAGACAACAGTATGACTATTTAGCCATCTATACCTGCCTATATAAACTCACAGAGGTCATGCACTCTGTGGGGTTTCACGCTGCATGATGGAGACACAAAGGACACCCTGTGCCTGTAACATCTCAGTTCCCTTGCAGAGCAAAACAAGGCTTATAAAAGTTGGCAGCACAGTCTGAAAATCTCCAACTACTGTAACAGAAGTTACCTTAAGAAAACATCTCAAAAGGAAAGCTCTCTCAGGGATTTTCTGTTGTGGGCAACACCAAACTCATAATATGCAGGAGTGAAGGAGAACAGTAAGTATGGGAGCGCTTTGCCAGCTATTAAAGTCAGAGGCTTCTGAAAATTAAAGTGTCACCAGAGCTTTAGATTTTCTTTTTCAAATGTCTTTTTTTCACAGACACTGCTATGACATCTCTGATGCCGTTGTGTTGCATATGAAAAAAAAAATTTAAATGGTCCATTATAAAATACTCTTAGATTCACAACTAAATCCATCTTGACCATCTTGTAAGAGTTCTTTATGCAACCTAAGATCCTTTTGGAGAGTTTCTAAATAGTTGGAGATTAGCACTGATGCTTGGCATACCTCTGCCTCCATTGTGGCCAATAGCAACGCTCACAAAGAAAGCCAAAACATAAAATCTAAAAGTCAAAACATGGGATACATAAATTTGGTGCCACTATTCCTATAGGGGATGTGTGGGAAGAATAGTTCTGGGGAAAAACATAATTTTTTTTTTTAAGCTTATCTAGGATTCTGGATTCATTCTTTTTTCTTGGAGTTGTTGCTCTCCAAGACCCCCCTGACAGGGAGTTTTGCCCTCCAAGGTCCTGTACCACAGTTTAGAAAGAAGAGCGGACTGGCAGCTTCAGTCTTTTAAGATGTTTATTCAGTTTTTATCTTCAAGGGCAAGGAGCCGCTATGTACCCCAGCTTAGCTTCCCAAAATCCAGGCTGCAAGACCTTGAAATGGTGCCTGCAGTGTTGTTTTACAGATTTCTTATCCAATTAACTATTATGATGTACTATATTTATAATTCTGTACCAATAATCACTACCTATCCTAGACACCTAACTTCTACTTCAAATCTTTTCTACCAGTGTCTGTGTGCCACCATCACAGCAGAAGATGGAGTGGAAGAAGAAGAAAGAAGCATGAGACAGTGCCCAAAGTCCTCCATCTTGCTCCCATTCACTTCCATTCTAAAAACCCAAAACTATAATTTTTTACCCTGTGACAAACTAAACTATTATCTGTCATATAATTTTGACATTTTCAACTGATCATGAGTGCAGGAAGCCCTTCCCATGGACACAAGTCAAAGATCCTGTCTTCCTGTAGTTCAAGCCAGGGTCTCTGACCCCCCAGGGCAATTTGAGGGACAGTCCAAGTATCTTGGACTCCAACATTTTTCAACAGAGTGGATTTTTAAGAAATATCTTGTCCAATTAGTCAGGATCTGCTATCATAGCATGATGCAATTTAGGAACAGGCTGCTTCAGTGCTTGAAACATCTCCAGACAATCATCAAAGAGTTGCAGTATGTCACACAGTTTTACATAATGTCTTTCAGACATAAAAAGCTCTTTATAAAGCTGGGTAGTACTGCCTTTTGAGGTTGTGCTGATGACAGTTAGCAAAGGTAGCAAAGATTAGTAGAGAAGGGATTTTCATTTACCACAGCAAGCATCTAGCTTTATGCTGATGGGTGATGGAGAGCTCCCTCCCACCTCCATTCTGAGACAACAGAAGAGGGTGCAGAAAGTTTGGATTGGATGGAGTGATGGACTTACCCTCTGATTTTCTAAAAAGCTGTAACAATCAGAAGCTGAGAGCAAGCTTACGGAGACTCCTCCATTGTCCAGGAGACATTGGCAAGGCATTCCTAACTCTGAGGTCTTCAGAAATGAAAACAATTACGTTTCTTCTTGGTGAGTCCTGCAAAAAAGTCAAACCTACAGCAAGTGCAAAGAAAATCCTTGTTGTCCAGAATCTATGACTGTTCACTTGTGGTGTTTAAAGATGTGCCTGATTAAGTTGTCCACCAGACTGTTCTAATAACTGCAGCACAGAGTGATCTGATACCATATGCATGAGTTCAAAAGCTTCATTACCTCCTGGCATTCAGAAAAGCTCTGCTTTTCACTTCATTGTCATTGTGTGTCATTACTGACACTGATTAACCTGAGAGGTGCTGCAGAGATCATTCATAGGCTTTCAGAACTGCTTCACATTCTGGTGCTAGAGCAGTTTGCAAAGAACGTCTGTGAATATGGGCAGTAAAATACCTGACAGAAATTTACCCAAGTATGAAAAAATATAAAATGCAAATTAAATATGTTTTGTGCCTGCCTCTGGTGTGGAAAATACTAAAGGTAAGAAGACTTTCACAAAGCTGTGAAAGCTGACCTCAGAAACAGAAAGAGTAGAGTTTAGGGTCAGCTGCAGCTGCAAAGTTTGAAACTAGAAAAGATACAATAAGTATAGCAAGCAAGGACATGAAATAATGGTTTGAATTTTTAGATTTGGCTAGGATAGACCTTAAGACTGCAGAAAAATATGCCTAGCAAGATAGTAGAAGGTTTTAAGCTTAATAATGGAGTATTGTGTATTGATAATAGAAAGCATACAAGCAAGCATTTTTTGAAGCAGGTGTACATGTGCTTTTAGTGATTGGCTAGAACAATTGTCTGTAAGCTTTGGCAATATACTATTAGCTAGAAAGTTTTTAAATGCTCTGTAACAAAGAAATCTTCAGCTGCTGCTGGCAAGACGTGAGATGTTGCCATCTTTTAATTGTCCCAAACCTTGTTATGAGGCTGATGCTGCAATAAAGGCTTGAGGAACATCTCCCAGTAGTCCTGTCCTGGCTGTCACCTGGGTCCTTTTCTGTCTCAATCTGAAGTTAAAACTGGCAAAGGATTTCACGCCAAAAGGCCTGTTTCTACTCATTAAAATTACCTAGAATTATATCATTAGCTCAGTGTGGTTAAGTTGCATTCAGAAACAGAACCTTGTTCTCTTTCCAAACTGTTCCTCTTTCCTTCCAGTAACTCTAATAAGAGAGCAGACAACCAGCTCAGCAGCAGATGTCTACACCTGATCAGATGGAACCCATCATCAGCAAAATTGTTGCCCCAGCTACTAGATTAGAGGCTTCTCAATCCCTACACTTTTCACTGTGAATACTTGTTTTCTTTTGAGAACTCTTCATAGTCACACTACTTCATTATGCTGGGTGTACGATGGGAGGTGAAGACCTGAAAATGAATCATTTGGGCTCACTTCAGTAAACCAAAGTAGATTTTTTTGATTGTGGTCTATGATAACTTTTCATTTAAATTTTAAAAACAGCAGGAAAACATTGAGATTTTTAATTAAATTTTTGTGGGAACATCTTGTTTCCTGGAGAACTACATGCTCATGTTTTTTCTTCATGTGTAACAAAAACAATATTAAAATGTTGGAACTTTGCTTGGGATTGAAACTGGACTCTGTTTAAAAGCGCTAAAATCATACTGAATTCAGACAATTGGGTCACAAAGTTACAGAAGGACATTACAACAAAGGAGAACCTACCATATTTAAACAGTTTTGTTGTGTTTTCCTTTCACATTTGTATAGCAAACCATGGTGTTGATTATAATGAAATACTTGCCGCAGCTGGACAACTGGAGTGTGTTTTCTGACCATGCAAATGGATGAGATGGGCTGGCTTGCTTACAGCAGCACATCTGGACCCTTTCCACAGCATGGTCTTCACTATACCCTGTACTGGAGCCAGTCTTTGACCTCGTGTTATCCCTCAAGCCACTCTTAGCCACCTTCTGGAGCAGTGCTGGTTAAAAGGTTATGTGGCAAAAGTGGACCAGGTAGAGGGCTAGTAAACACCAAACAGTACAACTGATAGATGTTACTGCTCAAGCCGATGCCTTGGCGCTGTTTAGCTTGCTTGCAGTTTGCTTTTAGTCCACTACAGCTGAGTAAAAGCCTCCAAGCAGTGTAGACTGGCTCATGGTCACACCAGTAAAGGTTAGCTCCCTTCAGAGCAGGTATCATTGTGCCTCAGTCATACCTTGGTGCCTCTAAAATACTGCTACTACGTGATCTGCTGCTTTCAGCTGAAAGTGTTCAAAATAAGGTAAGGGGTGTTTTGCAGTCCATCAGGGTGTTCTGATAGCAATGGATGTAGTGTGTGTATTGCATGCCCAGGGATACACTGCAGCAGTGAATGGAGGGCAAGAGTGCTGATGTATTATGGTATGACTGTAAAGGGGAAGACAGACAGGATAGTTCCATATATTTTGGGGAAAAGAGCCTGGAGCGAGCTGTCCCCAGAGCTATGTCTGTGCTGTTCCCTTGCTAAAGGAGATAGGAGAGAGACAAATCAGAGCCATGCAGTGAAGATACAGCCATATAGACTGAATGTTCAAAGTCGCTCTCCCTTGCCCTTGTGCATTTAGTAGCAGTAGTACCTTCAGATTGTGATAAAATATTTACCAATGGTCCATCATTGGCTTTGGGAACTCCTCATGGATTGGAGAACTGGAATCTAGTCAAACTATGCTTAGTTCATAAGTTCTCTAAAACCAAAACCTTCCAATATCAAAATTTCACTTTTAATTTTAGAACAACTGGCCTTAGAGGGAATGTACAGTTTCCACAAAAAGAATAACACAAACATTTGCCAGTCCAAACTGGAGCATTTTTGTGTATGGTTTGTGGCCAGGCTTTGAAGCAGCACTCTGTTGCATGGTAAAAGTCAAAGTGACACTGTTATCTGTTTTGCAGAGATACAATTTTATTACAGTAGTGTCCAGTGAAGAGCCCCCTTTAATAAAAGAGTCATAAATGTCTATTTTCAAAGGGCCTTATCTGAACCATAAAATTTATCTTCAGGCATGAGCTATAAAATAAGACTGTGGCACTCAAGCATGATTTTATCTTTTGGCGGCAGTATGTTTAAATATGAATTGGTTTGCCCTGATTCAGTCCTTTTTGGTAACTTAAGGGATGCCACAAATTATAACACATTTTTAAATTGACAGATTTTTAAAAATAGATTTCATAAAAATCCAAAGGCTGGTTTTATGCCTGTAATTTTTATGGACCAATAAATCTGTGAGAAGGAGTGGTTTTTCACAGCCAAATTCCAGCTCTGTACAAGCACATAATTTTTATTTCCTTTGTAAAAATAATAATGTAACTAAGATTCTGTACAAAATCTTGTAGATACAGGTTTGTCATACTGGAAGACACCCTGAGGAATCATAGTGGGTTTTTTCACATTTTTATGTTTAAAGACTAACTGGGGACTTCTCGCAGAGAACTATGGTTCAGAGCAATAACAATAAACAGTGTAATGAATGTGAAATCATTTCAGATCTGTGTGATAGACTCTTATGTCAATAAAGCCAACTCTCTGTCCAGAAATCCAGCTGTATCCTGGGCTACATCAAAGGCAACATGGCCAGCAGGTCGAGGGAGAAGATTCTACCCCTCTGGTCCACTCTGCTGAGATCCCATGTGCAATGCTGAATCCAGCTCTGGAGAGACATTGACCTGTTGGAGCAAGTCCAGAGGAGGCCACCACAATAGCTGGATGGCTAGAGCACCTCTCCTATGAGGAAAGCCTGGGAGAATTGGGGTTGTTCAGCCTGGAAAAGAGAAGGCTTCAGAGTGACCTAACTGTGTCCTTCCAGTTACTGAAGGGAGCCAATAAAAAAGCTGGAGAGGGACTTTTTACAAGAGCATGTAGTGACAGGACAAGGGGGAATGGCCTCAAACTGAAAGAGAATAGGATGAGATTAGATACAGGAAAGAAATGCTTTACTGTGGGGGTGGTGAGGCACTGGAACAGGCTGCACAGAGAAGCTGTGGATGCCCCATCCCTGGAAGTGTTCAAGACCAGACTGGATGGAGCTGTAAGTAACCTGGTCTAGTGAAATGTGTCCTGTCCATGGCAGCAGCATCAGAACTAGATGACCTTTAGGGTCTCTTCCAAGTCAAACTATTTTACGATTCTATTAATCTATGAAGAGTTCTTTTTTTTCATGCACAGCAGCACCTAGCCCACTTGCCTGGGCTGGGAGTGGTGAAGCAGGGCCCTACCTGCCAGGCCAGTCACAAGAAGATACTCACATCCAGGAACAAGTCTCTGTTTCTCCAGATCATTTCCCCAGACCCATCAGCTGCACCAGCAGCCTACCTCCAAAATTGCCGGTGTACCAATGCCTTCTCTTATGCATCACCCAAAAGCCTTATCTAATCCTTAGCCCTCCTAACACCCACTCCACTCAGAACTACTGAGGCACTGCCTCTCACCTGTCAAGTGTGTCAATGTCCAGTCCCATGTGTAGTTCCTCATTGCAAATCCACTGACAGATCTGTGGTGCTCATCTGCAAAGCCATGTGATTGCTGGATACAGAGCCCCAGGGCTGCGCAGCCACGAGTTGCAGTGCAGCAAGGCCACCCCAGGAGACCCGCTGGCCATGCATTGGCCATGGTCATTACACTCTGTAGGTTCACGTTTCCTTTTCAGTTGGTTTGGTGAAGAGATAAGAAATATACCAAAAGAAACTTCAAGGGGTGCAGTGACCTGATGATAAAACCAAAAACCAGCTTGGGAAAGTTCATGCTAGGAATTGGGTAACACAGAAGTACTTTGTTTCTAGGAAGAGTTTGTTTCTAGGAAGAACGGAAATTGCAAAAAATATTGTGATTAAGATAAAATGAAAAGTCATCCAAATGAGCTCGTTAGTCAAATCATCCACGCTACTGAAAAGGAAATTGCATCTAAGCATTTTTTAAAAGCTAGTAAGAAGGGAAAGTGACTGATTAGGATGTAGCTCTGCTGGCATGGAAACAACCATGAGTTACAGGAAACCAAATATAAGAGGCATGTGGCTAAAAACAATTTGCTGAACTTGTTCAATATACTATATAGGTAAGAAGCATGCTAACAAAGAGCATCTTCACCTCTCCCTCATTCCCATTAATCCATGTATAGGCAAACATAACACCACTATCACTGTGTCTCTGTAACTCAGTTTTATCACCCCTGAGTCCGCATTTTAAAAAAAAAGAAAAACAAAAAAGGGCAGTTTGTTGGTCTTGCCAAATGGCTAAAAATTGCCATCTTCCATAGAATCATAGAATGGTTAAGATTGGAAAAAACCTGTGAAATCACTACATCCAACTGTTAACCCAGTGCTGTCATATTACCACTAAACCATGCCCATGGTAAAAGAAAACCATGCCCATGGTAAAAGAAAACAGGTGGAGATATTAGTCTTCTGAGGGAGAAGGAAGAATTTCTGTAAATAACGGTGTCATTTCGTGAGCAGATACCAGCTGCAGAAGGCATCTCCTTGCTGGAATTAGCTACAGAGAGAGAGGAACACAGCCTACATTCAGCATGTCAAAAATGTGAGCAGTTGCCTGAGGATACCCCTTAAAAAGCTTTTGGACAGCACATGGCTGGTGTTGCCAGAAAGGAACGTTCATAGGGTGACAGACTGGTGATACCTACACTCCAATTCCCAGACCTGTTCCTGAAGTAAAATCCTATGTGCTTCACTCTCACTTCTATCTATACCACAAAACCAGCAGGTTGTACTTAGGTCTTAAAAACACTGGTAACTTTTATGAATTTGCCCTAACCTCTATTTTTATTTCACAGTCCTACATCTGCACAGAAATTGTTAAGAAATTGTCTTCTGCTGCTTAGCTGTGTTTGCTCCTGCTTGAAAAAAGCAGCTCATAATAAACTTACTCTTCCCTACTTAACTCTATTTAGGAAATTACGTTAAGGGGCCAAGTCCTTTGTGAAAGTATCTTTTTGTCCCAGAGGACTCTTGACCAGAACAGCTGATCAAAAACACACCCCACATGAGATTTTACAGAGGTAAAAATTCAAATTTTCCCATTCTATAGTGGATTTGAATTGTATGTTATAACTGTGATCAACACTATCATGATTCAAAAGCTGAAAAAATCTTACTGTCCGTTCTGGTTTAGCATAAATTCGTCATTGATATTTCAGATAGATGTAATCAGAATGATGTATTCAGAGTAATTATTTTTCAAAAAAGTCATTACACAGTACATTAGCCAAAGAACAACATTTTAATACCTGGGACTGCATAATTAATTCAGACTTCACTTGAAAGCTGAGAAGTTCACCCAAAAGAGGAAGTAGGCATTTCTTATCACCCCTGACTTGCTTACATTCCTGTGGCTTACTGCGTATCAGCAATAAATTCCTGCTAAGTATTTCCATAATTCAGATTGGTGTGTCATCTTCCAAAAATCTGGCAGGAGCTGGCCTGCAAAAGGGCAAACATCTACAGCAAATGGAGCAGATCTGCCTGAAATCAATCGCTCTCTCAACTTGCATACTTAATATGCCTCATTAAAAGTGAAAATGGTGGCTCATTCCCACAACACCCAGTGGAGAGGAGTGATTATAAACCACACAGCTTGGAGTGTGCTCATCATGAGTGTCCTCAAATGCCCAGATCCCTGAGACAGCTGGAGCTCTGTGGAAAATGGAACAATTACAGCATCTTCTGACTGTTGCAGCTTAAAAGCAGGAACTCCATGTGTGATCCTCTGGCAAACCCCAAATATCCATTTCAAAATCCCAGCAGTGTAAAATGTAAGTTAGTAACCATCAGCTGAACCACTGCAAAGCCTTCCACCTGCCTTCTGCAGAAAGCACCCAACTGGAAGGGGTAGTTTCCAAAAGCAGGGTACAGGCTAGATGATGCTATACTTAAAGCCTCCTCTTCTCCTTACAGATGTTCCAAATACCCAGGGAGTTGGTATACCATATTGCTTTTCCTCCTCTGAAGGTTCCTTGTCTTGGTCCCTTTATGGGGAATTAAGAAAAATAAAATCTGTAGAGGTCCTTATTGTCTGGGTGTGCTTTAATTTAATGTCATGAATCTTGCAATTTGAGTAGCTAGTAAGTGGCTAAGAAGATGGCAAAAAACCCCAGTGATTCACGCCTCCCAGACCCTCCTTAGGACAAATGCCTTTTGTTCAGTTCTGCAACAAACCAGTAAAGATCATCAGTAAAGATGAGCACACCCTGAGCAGCGCAGTCCATTGGGGGGCCCAGAAAGGTCCCAGCCTGAAAAGGCCGGAATTTGAAGTTATCTGTGGGAATTTGAAGGGGTTTTCCCAAATGAAATAACCCATAACCAGCAAAGAAGAGGAAGTCACACTTCCTCACACAGCCACATGAAAGATGATTGACAGTAATGGCATTTGCTGCATTCTGGTAGTTTCTCCCTTTGTCACTCTGTATTGCTCTGTAGTTCTGTCAGTGGTTCCTAGCACTGGCTGGCTTGGTCTTATCATGACAGCCTTACTGGAAACCCTTGTTCCCACTGTTATTCTTCACAGAATTCACCATAATTTTTTTTTATTGCACCAAGAAGTGCTTGTCAGGTGGAAATTCCCAACTTTGAACAAATTTACACAGATTACAGTCTGTATTATATTTGCCTAGTTTCCTTATAGGAAACTGAGAACAGGTTGTGCTTTCAGAATTATCTGGTTTACTTTCCCTGAGTTACCATCCCCTGAAAATGAAAAGAAGCTGTGTTGTAACTGGAAAGGATAACCAGTTTTATAAAGGGTTGTATGTCAGGTGATAACCTTGGTTATTGCTGTTTCTGTACTGAGGCGTAGCTCCCCAACATTGCGTGCAGCCATCTGAGCCAAGAAAGCAACATGATTACCAGGACGCTGCAATCAGCTGTTCCCTGCAATGGCACAGCCATCATGCATTGATTCCACGAGTTTTCCCTCTGAATTCTCTGGCATAATTCTCTTGTTCATATTATCTGCTTAAAAGAGTACCTGGAATTAATTCGCCTTAAAGCTTTCTCTTCTGCCATCGGCTAAAGCTGAAAAAAATTCTGGAATGAGGATTTACAATGAAATGGTTGCCATTGATGGTGAAGATCCAGTTAAAAATCAGTCCATGAATTCAGCCCAAAGACAAAAAAGTTTAAGAACTGGAACAATTTTCAGGGAGGTCAAGGAAAAAATAAATGAAGTGATGGATAATGAAAGAGATAAGAAAAGATGATTGATTACAGTTTTTAGATTCTTCCCTAAAAGGGAAGCACTTCTGACAAGTCAGTAAATTAAAGTTCACCTGAAAGACAAATACTGATACTATATACCTTTTCCTACCCTATGACAGATTATGTCTTCCCACATAAACAGTTGGAGGATGCAAATTACTGAAGTAAAGCAGATAACAAATTACTAAAGTAAAATGGCTGAGATAAGAAGAAAACACAAAACCTGCATCTGAAGCCAGTTTTCCAGCACAAGGAACATGTAGGAGCAAAATAAATGTTTTAATATCTCTGGGAAAACAGTGTAGGAAAGAGAGTGTATCATCACAATGCAATAAAACAATATTACCTTTATGGGAATTTTGTTGGGTTTTTTTACAAAACGAAAACTAAGAGGAGAGAAGGGCTAGTGAGAATGCAGAGCTGGAAGCCAAACTTGGATCTATTTGGATGGCTGGATCCAAGGATGCTATAAACAGACAGAGGTAATTCTTTATGCAATAATGGGAGACATATTAATATAAACTAATAAGTAATGCCTCTGTAATATAAGAAGCCAGGCTTCACAATCAGGCAATTTCCTCTCCTTAGAAACTATGCCTTATTGTGTGCACGTGTGGTCCCTGATGACTTGGCTCTGCAATTCATACCTCAGTCATAACCTCATAAGAAGGGATAATTTGACAGCAGATATATCCTTTATATATTGTTTCAAAAAGTACTACATTAGTCATACATTCCACACTCCTCTCATGTGCATTCTCCTCTCATGTGCATATATATCCTTTCAAACTTCTTTTTTCCCTTTGCATCTGAGTGGAATTGAGATTTTTATAGGAAAAAAAACTTGCAAACTTGCATTTGCTTCCCATTCTTGCCTTTGCAACGCAGAAGGACCTCCTGCAAGGTCTGATGTTGCTATATTAATAAATAAAGTTAACCAGAAATCAAGAGTAAGAGACCTGTGAGGTAAAAAAATGGCAATGCTTGCTGTTTTGACTGCGGTTAAGTGTTCAGTTTGAAAAAATGCTCTTGGAGCCCTGAAGCTGAAACAGACACATCATGAAAAGGAAACTGCTGGGGATAGATAGAGGTGGGTGGGAAATGGGTGTCTGAAGAGATGTGAGAAACAAAAGAGATGTGAAAAAGTTGCTTGGCTACCTTGTCAAAAAAAAAAAAAAAAAAAAAAAAAAGGAACTGTGGATTTCAAGCTTTGCAAAAACTTCTGCGACGGTTCACAGCCTTGTGTCCATTTCTCCTCTGAAAGCTGTACATGGAGTAACACTAGGGAAATCAGAAGAGCCAAATCTATGGAAAGTGCCACAAAGCCCCCCAGCCATCATGGCAAAGCCACCAATGCTTTTCATGAGGAACATCGTTCTCAGGAGCAAATACCATGAAACAATAGAATGTAACAGATTAATCTGTAAATGGCTTTCATTTTCTTTTATGAACCCACATTTCTTTTCCTGTGAAGCAGCAGGGGAATCATCCCCAGAGTAATCCTTCCACCTCAGGATGAGCAGCTCTCTTCTGGAATGAGCAGTAGCCAAAACAAAGCCACACCTGGGCCTGCCCCTGTACTTCATCTGTTAACCAACATTGTATGTGCATGTGTTTGTTTTATGAAATGCATGTTAGAACAGGAAGGCAGGGCATTTCCTCTACCTATTATATATACTCTTTTCCAAATAAATGCTTCAGAGATGTTTTCCTGGCACACAGTCGGTTCTCTCAATCTACAGCCTGGCTCAGACACCAGGATTTGAAGTCTATTTCCAGCCTACTTTCCCCAATGTTGCATTCCCCACTTGCCCCAGAGCTGCCTTTGCAAATAACCCAGCACAGCCATGTGCTCTGGGGCCAGTTCTTGGGCTCTGACCAAGGAATCCTGCTCCTTCCCATGAGTTACTCAGACACCAGGCAAAGGCAGCTCAAAGACACATCAGTGTCAGGGTGCTGATCATCACAAGTTTGCACTAAAGTTCAGTCTCACCAGTCCTCAGAGGGAGATTCCAACCTTGTTTGTTGTCTTCACTGTACCTCAAGACCCTGCTTTGCATTTATTATTGCACAGTTGGATGGGAATCCATCTTCCCTCTCCTCTTTTCTTTCAGACCCAGTAGGTAATTTGCATAATTCCAAAATTGTGGAGACAGGGCAGTATAAAAAGCTCACACACATGTTGGTATTGGGCAATCACCTGGCTTTACCTCCTACTGACTAAGCTTCTGGGTAAGGTAACTTCAAACCATCATATCATAGCCTTCAGTAATCCAGTGCACCAAGAGAGAAGGCCTCCATTTCCTCTTTGCTTTGTCACTTTTAAGAGAAAAAGAAACTGAATTGTTACTGAGGAGTCTTGATGAGCTTTAAAAACACACAGAGCAATGGCATCCAGAATGTTTTCCAAATGGGCTGACTGAAAAACCAGAGATTTGTCAAGAATGCCAAGGATTGAATAAACAAATTGAAGGAAAAACCAACAAGCAGATAACTAAGTGTCCTGGATCTTGTGTGGAGAATTTTGTAATTCAGTTTCAGAGGAACCAAGCAATTGTGGAAGTACTTTTCAACACAGGTTGAGATTTCCTCAAATTCAGACTCTCAAATTCAGACTCCCAAATTCAGCAAGACTTAAGCCTAGGCCCAATGGATAGTCTATTCTTTCCTTACCAGCATTATGGTTTAAAAGCTGTGTTCAGTTTTTCACAATTAATCAAATAAATCCTAAACCTATGCAGCTGTTAAGAAACACTTGATAAAAATCACAGCTGAGAAGGTGAAGGAGAAAGACTAATCCAAAGCAAACACTACTTTGCATAAATTAAGAGATTAACACAGGGAGTTGTATCATTCGCTGCAGCGTACTTCCCTTTGGATCACGTCCCTTTGGAGCACTCCCCATGGCTAATTGCAAGTAAGTGCAAAGCTATTCCACAGTTTTCACTTTTGTCCCCAGCTGTGCTATTAACAATCTATCTGAAGACAATGATGTCTCTAGTGAGAAAAATATGAGGACAAGATAGAGGGCGGGGAAAAGGTAACTGGCAATTAAAGAAGTAATATTTATGTACATTTTTACTGCTACTGAGGAAGCAAATGTTGGTTTCTCAACTGTTCAACATGCTTGTAAAATATCCAGCTAATAGTATAAAACATTTGCCAATAAAGCTAAGATATTCAAGCTAAACATGAAAAATTACAAATAGGTTTTGCAACAGTAAGCAGCTGATAAATGGTAGATGGTTCTCAATGCTGATAAATAAAGTGATTTGGGGGGGGGGAAACCAATCCAAACTCTGCAGCTACAGAAAACACCATTGACACCATCACAACTATCACCACTCCTACCATGAACCTAATGCAGAACGTGTCCTGTGCTGGTTCACAGTGCCTTGGTAGACTCATGAAACAAAAAAGCTACCATAATGAGTAAGTTGCAAAACTTTTCTAAAACTGCCTGTCTTGCAAAAAATACTGTACTCCATGTCTGATATTGTCCAATACAGCCTTCTGCTCTAGACAGAAGTGATTTGGACTGGAGGATCAGGACTCTTTTCCCTTCCAACCCAGCTATGTAGAGATTGCATGGCCACACCATACACCCCATGTATAGCAACCTACTTACTGTACAAACATCCCAGTAAAGAGTGAACATCCTGTAGCTGAGTCTTCCCTGCAGATTGGCACAGGGTGTATTAACATTCATGGAAGTGTTACCAGAAACTGTCTAATGCAAGGGAAGTTTAAGCAGTTGTCTATTTTTCCTATGAATTTGCTTAGTAGAAGGAATATTAATGAAGTCTGTCTCTTCTGTCCAGTCTACATGAAGCAGGCTCTGAAGAAAGCATAAAGCTGCATTTTTTGTAATATACTGCTATATTCTGATTTAGCCATAAGCACTAAGGATTGACATCTTGGATTTCTAAGAGTTCCATGTTGTTAGCAGTTCAGTACTTAGAAGTACTTTTTAAAAACAGGCAGGTAGTTGTCAGCATTATTAGATAGAGAAGAGAGAACAGGACAGAACATCTCTATGCCACTGTATAAAATCACGTGTTTTCATATTTTGAATACTGTGTACAGTTCAAGTGGATGCCGTATAAAAAACAACTAAATACACCTGAACTCTTCAAACTGACAAAAAGAACAAGAGAAGATAACATAGAAGTCAAAGAATAAGGAATGTGGGGAAATAACTACAGAGAAACAGTTCATTGTTCTTTTTTTCATAGACTAGGGGACCTTAGAGCTCAGTGAATGTCATAGTGGCTGGTGGCAGGTTTAAAGCAAGGATAGATACTTTACACATTACCTGCTTAAACTGTGGATTTTAACAAAATGAGAAATACAAAATAGGAGATTTACATGAGTTCAAAAAAATACTTAGGTAAATTTGTATAAGAAAAAACCCTTCCAGAGATACTAAGCACAAGAATAATTCCTTCATTAAGTTTTTAAGAAATGCAGATGCACTTGTTGAAGACAGAGTACTAGATGAACACTTGATTTGACACAGCACAAACCCTCGTATGTCCTTACACAAAGTTAGGGAAGCCCAGAGTGACTGGATAGAATGTGGAAAAGGTAATGAATGGTTCAGAGAAGCTCTGCTCCTGGCTAGGAGCACTCTGCAACTCCTAGATAGGGAAGGACAGGATTTGCAGAGGAAAAGATTTAACTGTCTGTGATTTCCTACTTTCCTCAGACTGTACTTTTTGCCTCTTCCAGCTCCTTACCCTCCACTTTCTGTCAACCCTCTGGGCTCCATGAACAGGAGAGAAAATATATTGTTGTATGGCAAAGTGAGAATATGTGCCTCTAGCTCCAGCCTCACAATTCTCCCTCAGGATGGACTTGATTTGGAGATGGCAGAAGGGGAAGCAGCTTGCCTCATCATGAGATGCAACATGGTTGAAGAAGGAGCATCTTTGTCACAGGACATGATGAAATGGTAGTTAACCCCACAAAATATCAGAACAGCATCTTGCCCTGGCTAGTATCGATGGCGGCATAAATTTTAGCCTTTAGAGGAACTAGCAAAGATGTCAGCAAAAGCACAGAAGCTTATAATGTTCTGATCCAAAGCCGATTAAAATTTCTCTAGTGAGAAACAGATTGGATTCCTTGTGCATGTGATTTGTTCTCTCTGAAATAAACCTATAATTACCCACATTCCAAAAGCTGTTTCTTATGCCTCATAGTTTAAAAACTTGGTTTCCATTTACCTGGAAATGAATCACTGGACTTCACAGAAGAATTAAGAGGTTTTGTGCTTCTGGGAAATGAAACTCAGTAGTGTGCACATATTGCCAAGCAAAAAGTAATACAGAAGAAAAATGGAATCCATATTTGACTGGGATCTACTACGAATTACTACAGATGGCTTACAGATCCGAGGCATACTTTCCTCGAGCAGGACAATGTCTGTTTTCTTCGTGACAATACTAAGTGGGCAGGGAACAATATTGTTTCTGGCAGGCATAGATATTGTTGCTGTCAAGCAGTGGTTCACAAGGCAGATGATATGCAAGAGAAAGTCTCTTGCAATGTTCATTCTTTGTCTCCCTTTGTCTAAAGCTTCACACACATGAGCAGCACTCACCCTTCACAAAAATTCGCAACTGTCAGATTAGACATAGGAAATTGTGGTTATGAATTATATTACAATGAACATTCTTCTTGTGACACTCCCACTTTGCTCTAGTTTTTCAGAAGTCCATAAAATTGCCTATTACTTTTAAAAGCCATTTCTTTACAGACCTTAAGAAATAGATAAGAAAATGCTGCTACCCTGTATGCTGAGTCATACAAAAATTATCTCTATTAAAGACTTGATGCAATGGTTCTTAATTTCTGTGGGCTGGAGAGAATATATTGGAGTATTTTCTGGAGAAAGAAAGGAACCTTGTAAGAATGCAAAGATTAGCTTGTAGTGTTTGGGTCTTTTAGAATACCAGAAACACACATGGTACATTCTTCAAACACAGTCTCTACTTTTCTCTTGTATTGGAAAAAGAGCATTGGTAAGCTGGGGTACAGCAGAGCATCCATTCAGGAATAACAGAACCCTCTTCCATCTGAGGCAGTAACAAAACAGCAGCAATTTTTGTACAGCTATTTCCTGTGATATCCAACGTCTCTGCACCAAGCAGTAACACACAGCCTTCAAAAGTACATTTATATTATCTTTGTGGTCTTTTTCATGGAATAAATCTCAGTCTATTTGTGCAGCCTAGGTTGTATATATGCTGCAGCACAGCAACAACTGGTTATTTGGTGAATATTCCCCTGGCCATCGAAGGAGTCCGGTCACTTTGGTGCTTACAAATAAATATCATGTGTAGCATAGCCCTGAAGAGCTAGAAATGGGCCCCTAGAAAGAAACTTGATGATCACAAAACACCACAGAAGTGAGCTGCCTGGAAATGTGACAAAGGATTTCAGTCAGGTTTGATATTTATGACAGTTTTCTGGTCATCATTAACTCACAGCCTTGAGTTTCTGAAGGAGGGGAACCAGAATGAGGTAGCTCATTTGGCTCAGTTCAGTCTCATACCTTAAGTAAGCCAAGACAAAAAGCATGAATTTGGGAAACACATCTCAAATAACACTACAGAACATATATCCAGAGAAAAAGGGCTGGGATTTTGTTTGTATAATAAAATGAGGACAGATACCAGATTGCTGTCTGTGCTCTGACTTGGCCAGAGCAAGTTATCCTCAATCTGGAAACCACATTAGTGCTGATCAATCAATCAATCTATCCTGACTTCCAGTCTTTTCTGATTGGCCATATTCAGAATAACAGAAATATAGTTAAGTGACTTCCTACTCAGCTACACACTCAGCATCTTAGAACAAAGACAGAAAATGCTTTACGGTCTAGCAATATTCTGAAATTTTCAGATACTAATGGTTCATTAGTATAAACTGGGTAGAAAAAAGGACACGTCAATGGAACAAGCAGAACATTCAAGGTTATTGTGATATTGATATCTGCAGACATACAGAGAACCATGCCATTCCAGAATGAACTGGCAAGATTCCAACATGAAGCCTTTCAGCTGGCGAGGGTCTTGCAGAAAAATATCAGGGAGTGAAAACTACAGACGTAGAAAGACATTCTGGATTTCACAAGGAGTGTGAACAGAGCACAGAAGATGAAGGGCCACCTGAAAGGACTGCCACAGAAGTCCAATGCTGTAAGATTCATTATAATATTAAGTACCTAAAGAAAGTGAAAATTTACTTCTAAAAAAATTAAGGGAAACTGATGTAATGCAAAAGAAAGAAAAAATGAAAAAGCTCTATAAAGTTTAACTACTTTTAAGGGGGAAAATGCTCATGAAAGAACAATCAAGGGTGTGTGGCTTTTGTGCATCTTGGTGTTTCTCCACTTGTTTGAGCCTTGCTTTCTCTCACCACTGGTAGGACAGTTATTATTGAAGAAAATAAAAATAACACTGTTTCCACAGGCTGTTTTAAGATGACTTGTTGAAGACCCGACAAATTGTGAAATTCCTTAGGTAAGAAGCCCATAGACTCACTCAAGAGGACTCTTGTACAGAGAGGTTCTGGGTCAGTTTGCCTCCCATACCTCCTGGCATTGTGCCCCATGAAGAAGATAGTGTATAACAGGGATGAAGGTGAGAAGCAACCAGGTAGGGAAAATGTATATACTGGGTGCAGAGCAGCACATCTGTGGTTACTCTCCACTCATTTTCCCATTTTACCTGGAGGATAAAATGAAGGGTAAACGAAAAGTAAAATGAAAAGTAAGGAGGGTAAAGTGAAGAGTAGCTGTGAGTCAGGAATGTGAATCACACCCAGGCTGGCGAGCTTCACCTCCCCCTTCCTTCTCCTGTCTCACAGCTTTTGTCCCCTCCAGTCCATCTCCTCTGCCCCACCTCTAGTCTGCAAGTCTCCCCACCCCTGCCTCAATTTCTGCAAGTCCACATCATTCTTCATCCTTTATGGGCATCCTTTTGCAAGCTCCATATACTGCATTCCCCTCTGAGTGCATCTCCCTACCTGTGCCCATAGATACTCAAAGTACATTCTCCCCATCTTTTATCTAGTCTTCCTATCTCTGGGCATTCTTTTTGCTTTTCATCCTTTCTACTTCCAAACACATCCTGTCAGGGAATCTGTCATGACAAAATTGTTCATCAAGCACAAATCTCACTTCTGAATGCATATAAGGAATGTAAGCAAAGCTTCAAATCTCTGCAGTGTGTGATCAGACACTAGAACCTATGAAATATATTAGAATAGTAGCTATCAACTCTTTTTTTATTCCTTTGGCTATGACAAGAAAAGGTACAAAACCTTAGAGCACTCGTGGAGACAGCATTAGAGAACACAATCCCATCCACAGCTGATTTTGAGAACTGACTTTTAGAAATTAGATAGGAACTTATATAGCTTTAAAAGAGGATGGTTTAGGTTTCATTCTTTAGAATGTGGTCAATGACAGAAAATATATCTGACAAATTTCATGTATTAAAAAGGTAATTTATAGAAATTATCATCTGTTTCTCAGTAGATAAGATGTCCTGGTTTTACTGTACCAGCTATATAATAAGAATGCATTTAAATCTATATAAGATGCAGAATTAATCTGTCTGATTGTTTCTAGAAAATAATAATTTCTAGAGTGCTTGTGAACCCAATACCAGAACTGGCGCTTCTTCATTTACTTAAAGTTTTTCAAAAATGGCACTTAGTGCCACATGAAAGGGCTTATTCCTGCAAAATATGAGTCAGTGATACTGGCAGTGGCTTGAAGTGGTAGAAAACCAGCAGGGGGATGGGAGGAATAGCTCCCATCATTGCTACTGCACTTGTTCACTGAACACAGCAGCTTTACATGTTTGCACTAAAGGACTTCCTCGATAAGAGAGAGAAATTCTTTTCTTAATCTGAGAAAGATATTTTTGTGTACAATAAAGAACTTACAGGGGATATGAGATATAAGATAAAGTCACCATTTTTTTAAGCCAGCTGTTAGAGGATATGAGTAAGTGGAACTTTTCACACTAAATTGAAGCAAATACATTTCCTTCTGTTTGTTAAGCACAGGTGTGTTAAACTTCAGGTTGAAATCTATTGTCAGATATGACAATTCAATCAGTCTGCCAGCTAAGTACCTAACAAGCAGAACTGTTTGCACTCCCCTAGAGCTGGGCTGTTTCCCTTCTGCTGGCTCACATAGGCCTGATTTTATAGTCCAGGAAGTGAAATCAGCAGTAAAATAACCCTACAAAATAGTAATAATTTCTCTTCCTATTTATTTCCTTGAAAGAGTTTATCAGAAGTCCAAAAAAAGAGACAGGTGAGGAACATAGCCTGCAGAGCAGGACTAGTTCTGCTGTGGCTGTTGTTACAGCTTGGTGAATACACAGCTACTCTAATGACGGATGTGGAATTCAAGCATGGCACTCAACTGTAACTTGCTGATATCAAGGAAATGTATGCATTATTGCAAATAAAGAATACTGCAGCAGCACCAGGCTGGTTTCCCACATCTGACCACATGTCAGCATAGCAAGAAAATAAATCCCTAAGTAAGCAGAACAAAATTGCTTTATTTTATATGTTAACTTTAAATGTTAGTTTCAGGTTTGTGCAATGCACTAGATGTAACAGAAAATCTTTAAACGATTACTAAAAAGCATCTTAACAGTGTTTTTGCTATATCTCAACGATATTCAGATACATGCTAAGATCTCAGAAGAACTGGGACATTGATGCTCTGTGATAATACTAAGAATGTAGATATTAAATGGAAAACAAATACAGGAAGGTTATCTCAAAATAGGATGTTTGGACTGGGCCCACAATAAGCAAGAAGGGAATTTCCTTCAACAAAGGAGTGGAGGCTCTAGACAATTAGCCAAGTCTATAAGCAACGCATAGGGGATTTTTGCGTTTGACTATTGCTGCAACACGTTTATTTGTGCATTGGTCAATATTGCAAAATTGTTGCATATTTTGGGTGAGAGACAGAAAACATTCCAGTGGTCAGCAGAGCATAATGAATACTTTTACAGTTAGGAAAAGTTTTAGTACTACCTTCTTTCAGGACTGACCTACCACTGTTTAAACTGTCTTGTGAAAAAACGTAAACACCTTTACTTTTGCAGCTATGAAGTCACAAGAACAGAAGAGGCTGTAGCTTCTCTAGAAAATACCATATCTGAGTGGAACTTCTTCCAAATGTGTTACATGTATGGGGTGGTCTGTCATAGTCGAGACTGCCACTGCACTCAGAGTGCTTCTTTAATAACTTCAGGGGGCTTCAAGTATCAGGACTTTGTTATGCAAAAAGTCTTTCATACCTTTTCTATGTATCTTTCCAATGTGCAGCTCCACAGAGCTCTGGCTCTTTCTCTCCTTCTTTCTTCCTTCTGCAGTTCCAGCTCGCTGCTTCCTGTCCCTAGACCAACCTCCTGTCCCTTTGTTCTCGCAGCACAGCCAGCAAACCTCAACTTCTTCACAGCATGGCCAACCAGACTCCAACTAACTCCAACTGCCTCACTCACTCTTTATCACACCCTTAGGCTTGAGGGCAGGGCTGTTTCCACTCTTCGGTGATTAACACAGGTGCAATATATCAGGGGTAAGATTTCCTTTAGCTCTATCTCAGTCTTCCCACAGTGGTTCAGTCACCATCTGAGAGAGTGGGAAAGCTGGTCCCAGGGGGAGCAGGAATTTTGTAATTGGAGGAGACAATGTTTGCCTGAAGCAGAGTATTAGAAAAGGGCTCATACAGATCTGCTTGGGAGTCAGTCAGAAAAGCTTCCAGCAATTTTCTCACTACACAAATGCAAACAGG